>JARJLF010001561.1:0-71584 GCA_029378395.1 Mycena leptocephala | reverse complement strand
CAAAGGGTTGCGTCGACCGGATTTTTTGACGTCGGGGCCGTCCCTTTTCCTCACCCATGCATACCAATATTCGTACCCCGCAATTCTGGGAATATTAGGAACGTCGAGAAGACCAGAAAATGCCGTGAGTTCTTCCAGAATATGGTCTCCTCCATAATCCTGACAGCCTGATCCTCAATTATTTTTCACCTGCGTTTGGATGGGAAGCGCGGTAGTGCGCTGCAGGTTTATGTGGAGACCGTCCGGATCATCAAATGTTGGATTCCCCCCCATATTCCCATTCGGATGAGGGCCAGTGCAAACTCGAGGCCGAGCCATGTGTATATGTCGGTCGTGGTTGACCGCGGATCTTGGACGATCGAGAAACATCCAATGTAGCCAAGGACTATCATCCCGAAACCGACGAGCATTGCAAACCACAATGTACGATACAACCATGAAGTTGCGAGAAGTGGTTTTAGGCCATGTTTGACCTTGACCAAAGCATTTGTGTTTGAATCGAATCCTGCATGCGTTGCGTCCTGAGAGACAATGTGTATCAGTCTCAAACTATAAAGGGGATGTGCAAAACAAACTAGTTCTTTGGCAAAACCGAAACAGCCAAAGGCACCAAGATTTTCATCGAGCTGCTTCAGGGCCGCAAACAGATGTGCAATGAAAGGCTGTTGAACACTGGTGTCTTTTAGGCCACCTTGCTTGTGCAGGAATTCGTTGAGGGAGGAGAGGCAAACCTCCGAAGCGATAGACTCGTCCCAGAACGCAATGGAGGTGGTGGGAACCTTCAAATCGGTCCGGTGTTTTTTTTTAAGGGATCGTTGATTAGTCTGAACAGAATGCGTTGCCGAAGGATTAAAGAAAATGCGCTGTTGCAGAAGTAATTGGCCCGAAAACACACAGACAAGTCCACCAATGACTCGACAGAGCGGGAAAAGATGGCGAGGGACAGATAAGAAGTGTCGTGTCTGATGGAGAAAGGCAGGTACGGGACGACGCCATGGCCGCAACCACCAACGACGATATCATGAGCCAGAGGTTCCAGCTCAGAAATTGGGCGCGAGCCATTTTCAGTCCAAGTCCCTGAACATCCCTGATGAAGTGTTTCTTGAGAAGCTCCTGTAGGCATAGTTCTGCCACGTAGCATTGTCCTTTGAGCGTGATCATCCTCACGGCGTCACCGGTGGAATCGAATCCCACATGCTGCAATCGCTTTGCTCCGATGTGAGGGAGGCTCGCGAACATGATCGTGAATGCAGCCTTGGCCACTCCAAGGCTTCCGAAGATCGAGATCGGGGTAATCGCTGCATATAGGTAGCCACCACGCCCTCCCCACGAAGCGCGGATCCAACGTGGAGTTCGCATTGTTGCGTACCAAGCAGAGAGAGAACTGCGGATATATCTTGGATCCCGCCCGACACTGTCTGGCCAAATGTGCGGGACATGATAGTGGAAGGGAGGAGGACTCGAGGCGACGACCTCACGTCTCTATGTACATTACGGCTGACGTGCAATGGAGTCCACAGTAGATTACTATTATACAATCAAGCGATAAGGGAACCGAAGAAGCTGGAAGCAGGCGGAAGCGGCCTTTTGGATGTCAGACTAGTCAGAGCGTAGATCCGTCCGCGTTGTCGGACTCTTGTGTGGTCTAGTTTGACCGCAGCGGCCGGTGTAAACATCGGAGCCTTTGCTGCTGTAAGAAAATAAATGGCCCTCTAAGGAAACTGTGACCCCTAACGCTTCTTTTTCCGCCTCACTTTAACTCTCTTCCGCTTTCCTCTTCCGCCGTCAAAAACTTAGAGAACGGTTCCTTTGCAACGCCGTTTTTTCATCCGCGGTCAACAGTTTTTCCTCAAGGCGGCTCAGTGGCTTATAAAACATGAACGGCCTAATTTCTCCAAGTTTCGTCCTCGTCTGTGTCCATGGCATTCCGCTATCAGCCTTATACGTCCCAAACCTCTCCTCAGCCCTGTGACTGGTTCGGGGAACATCCTCTCACTGGTGCCTATCGTCGTCTTCGCCACCTGAATCTAGAGGAAGGCAAACTTTGCACTTGGAGTCACGGTATTATAAACGACTGGGAGGAGGTCCCTAGGTACTTAGAGCTCCTTTTCCACTCTCTTTCTTTCCTCGCTTACAAACGGGCAGACCTCAGCGCGTCACATCGCGTGGGCCAGTCTTTATTGCTGCTTCGGGTCTCGACAAAGCCTGGGGCAAGCAGTCTTCGCCTATCTTCTGTCCTCATACTCGCGCCAACGGATCCCCTTATAATCCCTTGTTTTGCGTCTTGGTGGAACCTTTGAAGGGGGGGTGGCTGATTTCTATCGAGCTTTGGACCATGAATGTTCGTTCAAAGGTTGGTATTTCTCGACGTTTTTTGTCCTTTCTGATGTGATTTCCAGTTGTGGTGAAACCACTTACGACCAGAAAGCTTCTCTTAACTTGGGAAGATCAGCAAAAATTCCTTCGTAATGGTGCGATTCACTTCTTAGAACGCCTACCTTTTCTGACAATATTTTAGAAGAAGAGAATGACGATGACGAACAGAGCGCTCCTAGCTCGTCCCAGTCCTCGACATCGTCCCAGTCCTCGACATCGTCCCAGTCTTCAATTTCTAGTGCCTCTTCAACAATATCGCGCTTAGCCGTAGAAGCTATGCTGGATCCTTCACCAAGATTCAGTCGCATGCGCACAAGCTTCCCTTGGCACCTGTTCCCATAGGTCAGGGTACACCTCTCTCCAATACGTCTCAAGTAGTCTCGTTCTATGGGCGTTCTGTTGCTGATGCCAGAAAGACAGGAGGTGCGTCGTTTTTCTTTTACATGGATCTATACTTACGATTGTATCTGCAGACATTAGTATCATGGAGTATCTTCACCAAATCGACATCTCGGGCGTATTGGAAGGTTCGTCGCCTTACTTTTTTTATTCTACATTTTTGCTTATAAAACTGTCAGAGGATCCTACGGCGCATCCAGCCTGGGATACTGCAGATCCACATCCTATGTTGCACGTCTATGATAAAAGGATCTACCCTCTGCCTCGACCGCACCTACAACTATCTCCAGTTTGTCTACAAGCCATTGGGCCAAGTTATACGCCAACTCAATTGCGCAGTTGGCGTTCCTTATGCTGATTATGCGAATCTTATTCGTGCTACAGAGAGCTGTGCTTGCTGCAAGAACCAGTTCTCTGGGTATGGATATAACGCACATATCAAAGACGGTCTGTGCTCAAATCACCCAGACTTGCATCAAGGTATGTTTTCCGCCGTTTCTTTTGAAGATATTTTCTGACATACTTCCACAGTTGAGGAGTGTAGTGTTTACGAACCCGAGTATCGATTCCGGTCCTTCCGAGATAGCAAGACTCCCAAGACAGTTGGTGAAACATTGGATACAGCTGTCGGTGCTGCCTTGCTCGAATGGAACTCCAGACTCGGAGTCCCTGCTGACGTATGGCTCCTCATTTCTACAGCCATAGTTCATTGCCCAGAATGCGATCTCGTACGCAGTTTTCCCGCACATTTACTTCACGTCGACGATAAAGGTATATGTGCTGACCCTGGTCAAGAACATATTGTCCCAGCTGCTGAATAAAATTTTTTTTTTCGTAGTTATGATCTGTTTGTATAGTTGTCATATTGAATTCGAATTTCTTGCTCCTCTCTCTTGTGTGTGAACTCTATCTACAACAACCAATTTCGACGCCAATTTCCGAGGACTCCAGAACAAGCTTTCCATGCCTTTCATTTATCAATTGCCACAGAAAGGCGGCGAGCTAATCTTCCTTAAAATTTCTTGCGCTTCGTTCTTGCTCTTCTTTGCCAGCAAAGCAACTATGCCCCTAATGCCTCCTGTACGATTTCTCCAGACCCCTAATTGCGCCCTCTACGATGGAGAAGCCTCAGTCAACAACGGAATTCCAAGGACATTGTCCTTTACTGTCCTTCTCTTTTCATGGTTGCAAAAATTGCCTTGGTGCGTTTTTTTTCGCCACTATTGTTGTTCCTCCTGTAATGCTTCATTCCAGGCCCACCGTTGGGGGACACCAAGTTCTCCCTCAACACATGCACGCATATCTTCTGAAGGAAAAGGTCTTCTGGCCGTGTTTTTTGCTCTATGATCAAAAGAAATGAAGACAAACTATTGTCCGCACGAATCATGACCTGGCCTGACAGTGGGACATTCGTATTCTGTCACTACCCGACTCCTCGTTGTCAATTCTTTCGTTCGTTCTTAACTCTTTTCAATTTATTGGCTATTTAATTATTTTCTAGTGAATTTAGATGACATTTACTCTACATCTACCACCAGGGCAGCCTACGTGCCTATCGGTAAGGCCAACCTCGAGCCCGACAGTCTCTTAGCAAGATATCTCCTCACCGACGATGAATGTAACATGAAAGACCCACTTTTGTTTGCTCGTTACGCATCAGGTTACTTAGGGGAGCATGGCGAGAGAGAGCAGTTGGGCAAGCTTGTCCTTGGGAACCAGACAGGTATATTGCGCCGTACTATCTTTTCCCTCTTCCATCGGACGATCTATCCTGGAGGCGTACGTTCTAATTTGCTATTTCTTGTCCTATTCAAAGAGACTTGTTTCACAGGTGAACTTAGTGACGATGAATTATCCTACAAGTCTTTTGGGGTCCAAGTCGATACTCCGTACTCATTTTTCCCCCCTCAAGCCCTCAGCGTCCTCAATATTGATGAGGCTCAAAGCCTTTGCAGGCTTGCGCAAGGTCAGGGAGTTAGCAGGGAAGAAGGCAGTTCCTTATTATCGCCCTGCAAAGCTTGCGGGAACTTGTTCTTAAAACGCCTTGTTGCCAATCATTCTCTCACTTGTACGCGCATATCTTAGATGGACGATTTTAATTAGCTATCTACACATTTCTTGTATCAATCGCGAGCTTCCCAATTGTTTTTGTTTTGAACCCAACGATCGCCATGTTTATCAGAATGTAAAACCAATGAGCATCTAACACCTTGAAAATCAAGATTGAAGTGCGTTATATCGCAAGATGCAAAATTATAGCATCCCATGCTCGAAGGCGGAACAAGAGCCCTGGTTCAACGAAACCAAGCTCTCCCCCAGTCCATTCACCAAACGGAATAACCACACAGAAAATTTTATCTCCTTCGTCTCTGTGGCATTTTGTCGAAACCGCAATATTGAGTACGAAACCACCAAAAGGATGAGCATGGCTCCTTTGGTTAAGAGGTAATTGCGACGCATAAACTTGAATTTGATCATATTCCTCAGGCAGTAATTTTTTGAGCTATCCATGAATGAGTTCAGCTTCTCAGTAGAGAACAACACTAACATGTTTTTCTATAATTATTGTGATGAGTTTGATGAATTCGGAAAGGAGCTCTGTTTCTTCAGGTTCGTCTTTCATTTCTTTAGAAGGGAGTGGTGCGCGTTGCTTATGATTGACCCTAGATACATCATCCCTTTTCGTTGTATTGGGATGACAATCTTTCGGTGCATTAATGCCCTAGAAGTAAATTTAATTTCTTGTTACATTATTTCAGGAAAAAGAAAACCTGTTCGCTATAACGATTCCAGACGACCTTGTGTACAGCGCGGAACATTTGCTGCTCGGGAATGGCGGAATTGGTGGGGTAAACCTCCCCTTCCATAATTGCCGATACAACCGACGTTGCAATTTCACCGAGATGAGGCAAGCTTTCTGCCATATTTGATATGATCATGCCGACGATTGGCCATTAGTATCTCGAAGGGTAAGTACTTTTCTGCTCGTCCTCGTTAGATCAATTCTGAGACCCCAAATCAAAACTTACCCATCTGCAATCTCAGGAGGAATACAAAGGTATGTATCTGAATTACGCTCTCCGTCTTTGTAGAAGTCTTTGAGCTAAAAAATAATGAGATACCATCATTTACTAAAAGGGAAACTCGCCTCGTCTTTCAATTGTGGTATACTCTCCACAACCTTGGCCTTACCAGCTTTTTCACGTTCGCATTTTGTAAAGCTTTCGCTGTTTTCCGGATTAACTGGGCAAACAGTCTGCTTGAGATTGAGACTAGTCTGTATAGTAATCTCCTCAGCTACGCAGTCATCACTGAATTCAAGATCATCGGCGAGAAGTGGTAGCTGAGGAGCAAGAAGGGGATCTTCCAAAGCAGCCCAGCAAGGATCTAGATCAGGTACTGCGAAATATCTGCACATAAGTAAGATAATTGACGATATAGTACAGACAAAACTCACGAAAAATCAAATGACCGTAATTTTTTGTTCATGTCTTTTATCCGAGAGAAGGGGATTGACTCCTTGTCGCCAACCGTGTTTGAAGGAAAATGGACAACAAAAATATCATTCAAATGGGTGCTCATTTGTTTTATCCACACCATCTGAGGGACAATAAGTTTTCGAGTAATATTGCCACAATCACGGGATAATATATGCTTTTCGTCAGGATCTAAAAAGTATTCAACAAATTGAATTGCTCGAGAAAAGGACATGACTTACCATGGGGTGCACACAGAAGATAGCCTATTTCCTCTATTGTATCAAAGAAGTCTTCCTTGCAAATTTTGGCCCTGAGACCGCACACCGCTATGAGAGGTAAGATATACATGCTTGCTAGAATACAATACATGTTTCAACGGCAATGCAGAAAAAATTGAAACAAACTTACAACAAGCAGCAAGGTATGCTAGGCGTGATCCCGCAGTATACCAGTGGCCGATTTTAGTCGAGTCTACCGATGTATTTTTCACTTCTAGAGCTAAAGTTGCGTATGATGGTTTACGAGCACCCTTTGGTATATTGGTTTGACGCCTAAAAACAACGTCAGACAGAATAAAGACAAGAGAGCAAAGCATACCATTGAATGTAAAAGGCCACCTCTATATAACTTAGCATAACGGCGAAATCATTTTGGACCCCTTTATTTTCTAGGGTCAGGCAGCGTAGGAAGGGCAAATTCATCATGGATTCCGCAGAAGGAGAGCTTTCAATTCTTTCAGGAGAATAGGCGTCAAGGAAATCTGTGAGCTTATGCTGAAGCTCAAGGGAGAGGGGAACCATTCCAAGACCGACAATTCGAAGTGCACTATCTCTCGTAGCCGGCGGAGGTGCACCATTGACGTAACGCCCACCTTTAGTCTTCTTTTTATTTGGTGTGTTACTTGGCTCCTGTAAAAGCTGGTTTCTTATTGCGTCTACACTTCCAGCCACAGCAATTCGCCGGCTTTTCGAGCTTAGACGTTTTCTGTTTCCTCCGCGGACACACGGCGGTTTTGCCATGTAACGAATCACCACATTTTGTTCAGAAGAGTCTACGTTGTTGCTATGTGAGACAGGGTCGGCTGCAGCGAGACGTTTGGACCGTCTAGGATTTTCCGAGCAGCCTGCTTCCTGTGCTGTGCGTTTACAGAGTTGAGCCGGAGAATCGCTCGGATTTTCCTGGAGAGGTTCCTGCGCCGTCGAAGAAAGATTACTTGTTCCAGGCAGAGGAGTATGATGATGTCCAGGGGTTGACAGTGGGGATGAGGGTGGAGATGGAGGACATAGCATAAAAGAAGGGAACAAAGCCGCCCCCTGGGGAAGTAAAAAAGGTACTTCCGACTCGTTAGATGTATCCAACATTATTTGGTTGGAAGAGTTTGAAGAGTACTGGGCATCGGACATGAAAAGGCTGCTAGACTGTCGAATGCCTGTAAAGGATTAACAAAAAAAGCTATGAAATATATGAACTTACCGAAAGTGCGTTCACCAACCTCATTTTCTATGTTACAAGGCGAGGTATTATTTTTGTTTTGTGGTTCCTGGGCTGTTAGATTATGAGTAGACATTAACTCCTCCCAAAATATTACCGACATGAGTTGGTAGTGATTTTTTGGCCGAGACATTCGTAAAGTCGTACTAGAGCGCTTCCATGAGAAAAAGAGGTCCTGGAATTTTCAAGAAGTTCAGGAAGTGCAGCTAGCATTGCCTGAGCATCGTTATCATCAATTTCAATGAGCATCTGAGAGAAAGCAAGCGTCGAGAAATAAATGTGTTGAGTAAAATGTGTTGAGTAGATTCAAAAGTAACGAGTCACTGAGGCGTTACAGGCCACACATTTGGTCACAGCGTGGACACCCCAGAGGTTGTCCACGGTGTGACCAAACGGGTGGTCAGTCACTTGCAGAGAGTCACTCGACGCGTACTTATAATAGGAGGCGGCGAAAGAGGGCGCCAAACAGTCCGGTGCCAAACATTCAGCTTTCTCTTCCTTCCGCATTCGTATACCGCACCCACATGGACCCATCGCATGCCTGTGCCATGTCGCCGCCTAATTTCTACCCGAGTAACATCGATTAGTATCCTTGCAACGAATTGGCGGGATAGGTGCGTCTCGTCTCTAGTACTCAGTTTCCTTGTTCTGACCCCGCAATTCCAGTGTGGCAACCAAATCGGTTCGTATCTTTCTCGCCGCCAGGTTCTGGGAAGTTTCTGACGAGCACGGCATTGGCCCCGATGGTGTCTACAGAGGCGACAACAACCTCCAGCTTGAGCGGATCTCGGTGTACTACAACGAGATTGGTGGAAGATCTGTATTCAGCAAGCAAGCATGCCAGGGTGTGTGCTTCATCCAATATTATGTGCGAACGCGGCCTGATTCCACAGCTGCACCACGCTCCTGGACCTCTCCGCGGGGAACGACGATCCACAGGCGCCGCCCGCAATGTCGTCCTCCTCCCGGACCTTGACGCGTCTACGACTGCTCCCCACCCGATACATAGAACCTCGTCTACGTGGGTACGCGAACTGGCGCCATGCTGCGCTTCAATACCCGCACTATCAAGTCTAAGGCACCGGACAATGGAGCTCAACTGTATTCGTGCACACACGGGGGACAGGCACTTGTAGTGGGGTACATGGACAGGTGGGTGCGTGCGGTACCTGGAACTTTTTGTTCTTGTGTCAAGTACATGCTAACTTCCTGCAGCTCGCTACCTATGACCTCCGCCAGTCGTCATGTACTCTGGAAATCCCTCCGCCTCGTGAGTTTCCCCTTCAAGTTACCTCCTGCCCCACACCAACGTTGCCTCGCTCCAGGGCATTACGCTCGACCCCGCCGAGGGCTTTATCTTTGCAGCCGGGGCAGACAAACATTGTGCAACCCCTTCGTTAAGGTCTTCCTGGCGCCACTGGCCGCACTGCAGGTTGTGGACGCTGACAACGATGGGCCGGGGCCGATGCTGTGGGCGGGCGGCAGGGGTGAGATGTGGCACTGGCGGCGCGGGAAAGACAGTGCTAGCGGCGGTGAGAGCGCCATCGACGTCGTCCGAGGAGGCGGACGAGCAAGACCAGATGGTTGTGTGAGAGACAGGCGCCTCGACCGGGAAAGTGGTGGTGGAGACCCGTAGATTGTCGTCAGCGCGTCGAGTTGGCTTATTTTTTTTCTTTCCCTCTTCTCTTGTAGGTGGGCTTGAGATACTCGTAGGTATACCTTCCTTGACTGTAGATGTATTTATTTTCCATATTCAAAATTTTTTTTGGATCACATGTCGTTCTCTGATGTCCGAAAGCGGCACAACCTCTTAATACTCTCAACCACAGCCTAAGCAAACTACTGGCCAAACCTCACTCTGACCTTGCTCTATGGAGCCGTCCCTTATGGATAATGAAGTGGCAGCTGCCGTACAAAGGGCAACGATGGAAAGTATGACGCAAAATACTGAACAAGTGCCGTACTAATTCTTATTTCCAGTCGAGCTTTGCTTCAAAAATTACCTTCCATATGACGAGTAAGTCAGTCAGTACACATTCAATTTACCTGGGCTTAGCTCCTCAAGATTAGAGTGGAACTTACACGCAACAACGGGGCCTTGGGTTCCCGTTTCTACAGCACACCGACAGAAATGTACCATATACACAGTTAGTAGTCTATTTTTTTCACGTTTTATTGCTCATAGACGTCGTGCAAAGGAAGGCTTTCCCGACGAAGACGAGACTCTACAGAAGCGCCTCAATGTGTTCTTCCAGCAGTATGGCGCCACCAATGAGGTGCTCATGAGGCGTAATGAGGACAAAAAATTCAAGGTTAGTGTTACTCTTTAATCTTTGAGTGTTCTACAACCAATCCCAGGGGTCCGTGTTCGTTGAATTCACAAACCTTGACGGAGCCACTGCCTTGCTGTCCGACCGTCTACCCACATTTGAAGGCTCTTCCCTGCGAATCATGCCCAAGGAGAACTGGACTACCTTGTTCTGAAGACCCTCAAAGAGAAATTCGCGCAAGCTACAAGTCGGACTTTGGTAGCAGTGCACATGGATCGTGGAGACTTTTGAAGGAAAAGCCTTGGTTAGTACAAGACCTTGTCGTGATGAATTCTAGTCCACACAATGCAATGATTGGCGGTCAAATTTTTCTTGTTTGTTTGAAGGAGAACATCGGTTGGAGCTCAATGCAAGCAACGTTTACTTCGACGCCCAGAAACTTGTGTTTCAATCTAGGAAGACCATAGTGCGTCTGGCGTTATCGCCTTCATCTATCTTCTATCGGATGCCAGCTGGTCTACTTTCTTCAACACTACCATACTATTGCCACATAACGAAGGCCGAAGATACACGTGCAAGTACTTTATACCAACCTCATTGGCCGATTGATTTGAATGCTTTCTAGAATTTTATCCTCCACTTTGTGTATAAAGCTGGGTCTTTTGCATGAAGGCCTCAAAGTGTTTACCTGACGCCTTACAAAACAGTGTTTCTTGTCCACCGCCGCCTCACAAAATTGTATCCATGCCCCATCAAGGCCCTCCTTGCACTCCACCTACCTTCAACCACGGTGATTCGCTCGGTGACCATGATGCTAATTCTGAGTGTTACTATTGGAGCGTCGTCATTGGGCGAGTTCCCGGGATATATCTTGACTTGTGGGCGGCCTCTATACACCGTTCTATTTGGCGCTGACTTCACTTAGTGATGAAGCCAACGCACAGGTCTACAAGGCTCATAACCAAAAGATGAAAAGATTCCATACGCATTCGGAGGCTGTCGCCTTCTGGGATGAATGGTGCCTCAGACTCCACGAAGACCATTCTGCGCCTCGCTACAAGGTCAAGGGCCTCAAGGGAGAGTTCGCTACCTAGTATGTTTTCTGCCTTTCGCTGTTCATTGTTTTCTAATTTTCTAACGTTATAGCGATGAGGCCTTGGCAGCTGCGGCTTCCAAGTATATTTTTCCCGCGTAAATACATTGTCTGTCTGTGAATTTGCGTCTCAAATTGAATCGTTTATGTGTATCCATTTGTGCACCTATACCTATACCTGAGTGAGAATGCGACGGCAATGTGTAATTGCCACCGAACAAACAAAGAACGTCTTTCTTCCTTACCACCACCTTGAATAACAACTGTAAGCTCTGCCCTTCAGTTCTGGCGTCAAGGCTTTTAACCTTTTCACGTCTAGATCATGGATTACTCCGCAAAACGAATCTTGGATGTTTTGCCACTCACTAAAATCTTCGATGTCGAGCACATGCGTCCCTCACCCGCCATGACATTAATGTCCCTTCAAAGCCCCAACTCATCTAATATCATTTCATTGCACACGAAGGTTCATCATCTGAAAAGCGAGCTTCAGTTTTGGAGGAGGAATGCGATATTGGGGAGAAATATGTTGAAGGCTATAGGTGTTGCCTATGACGATTCTTGGGACGACGATGAAGCTGAAATCTCTCAAAAGTAATCCAAAAAAATTGTATTTTATTCTTGAATGTGTATATAGATATGGGTTAAGGCGGTAGAAGGACCTGAACCTTTCCGCTTCCCAAACCAATCAATCCCCGTCCAATTGCTACTTGCTCATTAAATGCAACAGATGCTCGTTCCTCCATCTTGATTGTCGTATTAATGTGGGTCTGTAGCATTGCCCGATCGCTCCCTGGCTGGTCGTACTGAGCATAAAGGTCAATCAGCTTTGTCCTGGCGTCATTGACTTTTGTATGAGCGGCGGCCAGTTTTGTGTTGTGCGTTTCTATCTTCGCGTCTGTTGCTTGAAGACCTTTTGAATTCTTTTTATCTATGGAAAGATCAAGTATTGCGCCAGATGTAGAACGCAAATGAAAAACCTTTTCGCTTGTGGTTCTTGGTCGCATTTACGACCAAATGGACAGGCTGATAGGTTGGACGGATCCCAGAGACTTCATATTCCTACAGGAAGGTCAGGTCCAGACTAGGTAAGAAAGTGTTTGACGCACTTGGAGTGTCTTCATTTTCAGGGCGTCAAATCTTTGCCCTTTGATAATTCCTCCTAAAAGGGTGCAGTGGACTCCTTCGCGATTAACGTCACGATGGACCGTCTCAATGAGATTGCTGTTACGTTCTCCTGCCTGCCAAACCGCCAAGGGAATGAGGCTTTTTTCCCAGCAAATCCCCGGGAAAACAAATTGTCCAGTTATTTTGTCGTTCACCCAGTCTTATAGATATCTGAGTAGTACACAAGGAAGGAAACAACAAAATTTTGCGCACCTATACCTGGTTTACCGCCATGCTCCTTGATGAGGGAAATGGTGCTGTCCCAATCGCTGTGCGTCAGGCAAATCAGGCTCCTCATGAGCTTTTTAACTTGATCTGTCACTGCCGTCGAGTTAATTCTTCGGTAGACATGTACGACACATATTCTGAAAATGCGCCAAAGATGTTCGTAAGGCGTCAAGCTGGAAAGGAGGCGATCTGGTTGATGCAGATCCATGACTCCGATAATAGCCTGAGCCAACGCCTGGAGATGCAGACCAAGTCCTAAATTGATATTATAATAAACGAAGGTCTGGAAATTCAGAGGTAACAAGCTAACCTTTTGCTTGACCGCGATGCTGATCAGCAGCCCAATGCAATATCATACCCTCGAAATCCGACAAGCTGCTGGCATGGAGATGACGCCATTTGAGGCAGTACCCTGTATCGCTTCGAACTATGGCTTCAATTTCTTGAAATATGCGTTGATGTGCTGCCGCTGTTTGGCGGTTAAGATATATTCGACAAAATATGACGCCTGGATTTTCAGTAAGGAAAATATGTAGATGACGAAAGCTCACTGGTATTAGCGTCGCGATCCATGCATGCCAGCTCAAACTCTAGAAATCCTACAATACGTTTGAAACCAATATCACTTTGAAGATATTGAGCTTGGCGTAGGCGGCGGCTACCATTCCTGCTCATGCAGATGATAATCCGAGTTCTTTTTTTGTTCGATGGAATCGGCGGTTCATCTTCCTCATGCTGAGGAAAGAGGTCATCGTCCAAATCCAATACTGTTCGAATGTAGTGGTCTTGAGGGTCCATATTGGCGTCTTGCCACGCCTTTCGATGCAGGACACCTGTCACAGGTAAGCGACTATTAACGAGTGATTCCAATACGCACCTTTCCAGTCTGTCCCTTGCGGAAAATGGATCTTCTTCGCTTGCTCAATATAAGCGTTAAGATGGGATCGATTGGCGAGCGAAGAGTGGAGGTGACTGAGAGTGGGATTTGCTTCATCAGGAAATTTAGCCCTGAGATAAGCTAGGACTGCAGGGTGACGTAGGAAAGCGCGCGGAGTCATGTCTGGCAAATCCTCCCCAACGCTCTCCAGAAGTCTAAATATTTCTCCCCTTATCCGAGGTGGGGTCTTCTCAGGGAGAGGTACAGGATGAGAATGGGGGCCCTGGCAAATGACGAGAACAAAGGGGCAAGAGCGCATTGCGTCTTCCACGGGTTCAAACACACGGAAACGACAGCGACATTCAAGATGAACCAATTCTGGCTGATACAATTTATCGTCTTCGTCACGATGCTCTGTGGCTACAAAAGGATATGTTAGAAGAGGTGCACGGGAAGCAATGAGAATCCAGACGCACGACAGTTCAGCTTTTGCGAGGAGAAATTTGAGATGAATGAACAAGGCGCCAGCGGCCCATAGTCCAATAGCCTTGCAGCCTCTTCAATCTGCTGTAAAGTTTCGGTGTTGTTCGAGAAGATGGCCTCGATATACTCGACATCGTATGAACCATCACTGATTGAGAAGTCAGCCCAGTGGTCTTTGTCTTGTTTTGTATAGTGTTCACACTGGAATCGTGTCAGTGAGCTATAAGCCTATAGGGAGGAATAAATACATGAGATACGGTTTTGTCCCCGATTTCTTATACATGATTCGTCCTTGACAAGTCTCCGGCTTGATATACCCCCTCCTATAATGTTCAAGTCGAGCCTGATGTTCCTCAAACTCTTCTTGGGCGGCTTCGGATCTGACCGTTACTGCGGAAAGTGGTCGTGTGCAACCTTGATTCCGTAATGTAGCTATGTAGGCTGCCGTTCTCTTGAAAAGATCCCGCTGGGGCGAAGAGGAATCCAAACGCATTTCGCGTTCATCTTCCAACCTCTGCTCAATATCTTTCCGTCCGGCTTGAAAATGTGGTTCCTGGAGGGTATCGATATCATTGAAGGGGCAAGCTTTCATACCCTGGCCTAATGCGAGTCAAAACAAGTAGAAAGAATAGTTTCCTGACTTACAGGTAGAATAACGCTTCACCAGAAAACATGCTCTCCCTTTTTGTCGACAAGAATGGGACATGTTATTTCTTCTCCTTTTATCGACTGACCTGCTGGCTTTCCTTGCGAGTAGCAGAAGTCATTATTAGGGCGTTCCCAGTTCTGAGGGTCCAGCTCAAAGAGATGACCGATTGGATCCTCCCCAGTTTCAGGATACTCCATATAGGTGTTGGGAGGATATCGATAAAGCGTAGTAAGGATTGTTTTTTCGTTAATGAAAACGTTATGCTCGACTTCGATAGCTTGCACAGATCGTGTAGGAATATTGAGAAATGAAGGCTCCTGAGGCAATGTTATCCTAAGAGCCTCGGGTCCTGCAGACAATTGCTCCAAGCGTTCGATAGCCAGTTTCAAGGAATTATGCAGTTCAGGTGGAACTAAAATAGGACCTGGAGAGGAGTTCGAAAGCAATGTTTGAAGCATCAGAAGCTGAGGCCTAGCATCGGCCTCAACCACCGGATTGAGGAGATCCTCAATACGCGACATATCTCAATATTGGAAGATAAAAAATTGCTAACTCAACACGACCATGAAACTCAAAAGAATCCCGCTCAGAACCATCGGTGAGCAGGAAACACCGAGCTTTTGCGTTGGAATCGCAATTTTGAGGTCAAATTTGAGTATATTCGGCAGTACAGCATGTCGCGGGAGGTTGTATGGGCAAGTTCTCTATCCGCGCCGAGGCGTTGCTAAGTGTGACTGTAACAAAGAAAGAGCCCGCGCCGGCCATTGGACATTGTTTGGCAAAGCCAGCCGGGCACTGCCACTACCACGCGAGGACTAACACACTGTCCCGAAAGCTGTCGGGAACGAGACGCGAATCGCCGAGGCGTCTTAGGACATCTTCTGGAGCAAGAAGGTGTCAGAACGTAAGAGGGGCAGCTTCTGGGCGCAACCGAATAATAGTAATCCAGTGTCCCCTCACGTGCAATGTGCATGACTCGGGTAGTACTCGGGTCCAGTAAAGCGGTGATAGGACTTACAGAAGCCGACCACCCTTCTTTAATTACGGAGGTGGCGTCTGACTTGTATGTAATCATGCAATGTGCACGTCTCGGGTAGTACTCGGGTCCAGTAAAGCGGTGATAGGAGTATTAGGATCATCTCAGTTGCCCTTTTTCAGGCCCTAACGGCATCTGGCGGACGTCAATCCCCTTCACACTGGCGGACGTCTTGAACCCTTCACACTGGCGGGCGTCGGTCGCGAATCTTCTTCACACCCCGGCAACGCGTTCCCGGAAGTGTCAGGTCTCTGAGTAAAGCAAGTATTGTCTCGCTAGTAGTCTCCTTTTTTTTATATTTATATTTTATTTTATTTTTCCTCTTGTGTGTGTGCGGTGTTCCCGCGCTGATGTGGACGCATGGACCCCAGTGGATGATCAGCGCCGAAGAGTGTCGACCCCGGGTAAGATTCCTATTAACGATGCCAACTATCCTATCCTATCCTACGCGGCGCCAGTGCCATGTTCTCAATTCTCTGTTTTTTCTTCGAGCATAGATCATGCCTCGCACGCTGTCCGCCATCCGAGGGTCGTGTCAAAACGGCCGTAAAGACCCGTCCCGTCTTACGGAACGGACGGATTAGAGCCCTAGCGCCGCCGCCGACTCGATTATCTCCGTCTCCAAGTGGCAGACGATGCTTCATTCAGAACGCGGAACACCCTCATCCTTGTCCCCATCCGCGAAGGACTAGCGAAATTTGCAAGGGTACAGTACTATTTCATTCATTCGAATGTTACGCATCACAGCCGATTTCTGAAAACCCTTGCAATAATTTTTTCTCGATTTTAGCGGCTTTTGGAGATTTGTCGGAAAAATTAAAAGTCACGTGCATTTTCGAATTTAAACGAAATTACTCGTGTCTTAAGCAGATGTGGTGATTTCGTCTGTACATGTTTGTTCTTCCGAATCTACCCCTTTTGTCTTCTTCACTGTGCAATCCAGTTCCCATTTAATTTTATCATGAGCAGCTGACCCAGTGTATTGGCTTCGAGCGGATGCAGCCGGGGGATTTCGACTTCGCCGATCAGCCCCTCAACATCCATTCAAAAGACCCGGTTCCCTTCTGTGTTCGTGGACCAGCCCATCATCTCCGAGTCCTTCCCGTTTCTTCCTGCCCTCGCTGCGACTTTCAAGTTGCATGTGATGGCTCGCACTCCTATCCAATCCAAACTGGAAACCAGTCTATTCTGAAGTGCGTTGTTTTTTGTCAGCCATAATCCCTGCTCCAGGACTTTGGCTCCGACCTTACTCTATTTGTTCATCTTTTTCCAGGCCGATCGCGATTTAACTTCAAGCACTCCGGCATAATCCGATACTGCCCCATTCACATCAATCAGACTACAACAGTGGACCGCTCAAGAGCCGCTCAAAAGGAGGCGTGGCGGAACTTCCTTCTTCTTTTCCCCCACCATCATCCTGCCCTCCCGCAGCGCTCCTCCTGCCCCAATACCTTGCTTCAAGTCAGTCGGCATGAATCAAACACCTGGCAGCAAGACTGGGCAAGTGCTACGAACTAAGACCGGGGTCTGAATTTGGCGCCGTCACTTCAAGATTTGATTTTATCGTTCACTGCGAGCTCAATGCCGAAAATGATCACTGTCTCGGGCCTTCAGAGCAGTAATTCATCAAGTTCGCGAGATATCAAGACTGTCGAAGTCTTTAAGCTGGATGCGCGACAACTTCCAAGAATCGTAAGATCGTTCAAGTTCTTCAAGACGTTGAACCCTTCTCCGTGGCGCTGGCTGTAGGTGCGCGCAAAATCTCAATCCCTTGATTTATCGCAGATGCTGGTGACTGTCCCGTTGGCTATCACACATGCATTTCTTCACCAGATCAACAGCCTTCCTCCCGGGTACAAAGGTCCACCATCTTCTGCTTCTGCTGCAGCATTCGTTCCTTGCTGTTGTTTCTCTACGTTCTGGTGGCTTGGCTGGCACATCTTCTTCCAGACTGTTTTCGCTCACCCTACAATTCAATGATATTTCAATTACTGGGCCATCCGCCACCCTATTCGTCATTGCAAGTCCTCAATCATCCTACACATTTGCTGACAAGATGGAAAGTAATGCGCGCGGGTCATTGATTGAGGGTGAGTGAACACGCTGCTTCTGTACGTCCCTGCCGCTCTTTCAATTCCCTCCAGTTAGTTTCACGTCGGCCGAGTGATATATTATCCGCCCGATCTGCAGTTCATTTGTGATGAATAAACTCCGAGGTGCGCATTGGCCTTTGCAATGTCATATTTAATCAGGCCAGCAAACCCAACCCCCGGACCTATCGGTCCGTGCGTGAGGTCTCAGGTGTGTTTTCGGTCCACCGCAGAGTTCATAACGGTCTAACTCATCCTCCAACTTCTGTCTCTGGGCGTCTATCTCGTATTCACTGCTTTGAATCCATCGGCATACTGTGATTACGAGGCGCGTCTCTAATTCTAATCAACGTCTTTTATCTACCACCTGTTCCACAAAATAAGGACCGATTCGGTCTTACATCATGAGCAGAGGTTCCGTTGTATTGTACCGAGATGTATGCAGCGAATTGCCCTTGAAAACTGTTTGTCTTTCTTTCAGAGTCGATATTGAACGTGGACATTGTGCGTCACGCTCGACTGATTGGCTGGCATACTTCTCGCGATCTCCCTCATCTTATAACACTACTGCCGGAGCGAAGCGACAGTGTCTTGTAGTACAGTACTTATTACGGTTGCCCTCCAGGGTCACGGTCTGTTATGGGTGATGCGATCAGATCTAGGTGTTGGGGTCCACCGTTATGCGTGATTCCTGTGTGTACGACACTGTGCTGACTGTTCTCGACCTCGTCCCACTCGCGTCGCGTCTCGTTGCGTCGCTCATCAAGATCACGTACATACGTCTTGTGCAAAAACTCGCTTTGACTTCCAGCATATATTCCACACATTGTACATGTTGTACAATTACAGTAATGTGAGTTTGTTGATAGTCTAGTGTTTACCGCGGGGTCCGACCGCGTAGCCGCGCTATTATGTAATCTCACATAAGCACAGTCCAAGACGCGAAAATCTGGCTTGAATGACGCGTTATTTTATCACTTCTTTCGGCAAGGTAGGTTGATTTAGCTATATCTAGACTTCTGTCTCCTCAGAATTTTGAGACAGGTGGTAGAACTCATTTTCTTAGAATGAGTGCTTCGGACATGAGAGTCCGAAGGCCGAACCACTGCGAAATCTAACATGAGGGGAGCAGATCGGTAAAAGCTCTATAAAATTTGGAAAGTCTCATATAGTGTTATTAATGCTGCCAAAGTTGAGTCTAGACTACCAGAGGGTTCTGGATGCGAAAAAACTCGAAAAGATATACTGGGGTTTTTCATTCAAATCGACAGTCACGGGTCACGGCCCCCTCTGTCGACGTCGAAATTTGGTCGCGGTCACGGGTCATGGAGGCCCTTGTTGAACCTGCCGTCGGTCACGGTGCACCCAAAATCACCTGAAAGACGCAATAAAGTGAAAATTTAAGTGGGAAATGTCGAAATTTTGGGGGTGTCACGCAAAATTTCCGCCCATGTCAAAATTCCGAATTGGTAAAACGAGTCACGCGTCACACGCCCTGTCGATTTGAACGAAATACCCCAGGGGGGGGGGGGGGGGTATATTATACTCGCGTGGTCCATAACATGAACAATGAGTTTACCGAAGACAAACAGGTAGGTATGTACAGGTGGTTATCCATACATAAAGGCTACAAGATGTCAACGGAGCACACACCATTCCAGGGGGTCGATCACTACAAGACGCTGGCATCTGTGGACTGGCTGGCCGTTGGAATGGCAGGACGTCTGGTTAGAACCCGTAGGACCTGACCACCAGTTGAGTACTCAGAGCTGGTGTTAGACAATGTTATGGTTCTATTTTCCGATACCGGGAACCTCGTCATCTGTTCAGTAAAAAAACCATGGGCGACTGTAACGGGGCCATTCCGCAAGGTGACTTTTTCGTTCACAAGGCCGATGCGAGCCAATTTTGCTCCTGCTGGTGGTTTCTCGACGATAGCTTTAAATATATGGAGAGAAAGCCACCATTTCGGATCGCATACTTCTGTTGCTCATCCGAAAGGCTGTTTTGCACCAATCAGAGCAGCGGACATCCTCATGTTCCTCCAAAGTACGGCCAATTACCTCCTCCGAGATCCGTTTAAAAGACAGAGCGGCATGGGAGATGAGCCCTTTTGCTTTCGCAAGCACCCCGAGATCTATCCATCCAGATTTGGCATCTGAATGAGTGCGTGGCGGTGGAGAGAGCTCCCACAAGAGTGCGAGATGTCGAGGTTTCCCTGGACATGGTGTCCGACCTTGATCACCTGTTTCGAGAAGAGAAGGATCTTCAAAGACTCGGGCACCAAGTTTGGTCGACAAATGTGGTAGATCTAATCATCAAGTAAATGAAGGAACCATCAACGATGCTAGGAATAAATATACCTGGAATAGATATACGAAGTCGGAAATCGCAATCTGCATAAGTGCGGCAGGGAAATGACCAGCTTTGCTGGCTTGCCAGTCCCACTCGATGGAGAAACCAACGAATGCCTTGGTGTCTGTATTTGCCTGCTCGAGATCCGAAAGAATTGAACGACACGATTCATCAATAAGTGAGATCGAGGATGCCAGCCGAATTTTGAGAGTGTCTGGGACTGCGGCCAGTTGATATTTTCGCCCTCCATCGGTAGTTTCATGATCAACATTAACCCGTAAGGTTGGAACCACCCGTTCTACGAACTGATGGTCGGCTCGAACATTATCGGTCCAGAGCAGGGAAATGGGTTGATGCCCGTGTTTGTGTAAGGATTTCATGATGTCGCGCAACGGACGCTCAACGTGCGTCAAATGCCGAGTCGGAGTCAGGATCATTTGACGAATTTGCTCAAATTCGTTGGTTATGGTCCAAAGACTCCCAAAGACTCTATTACCCTCCATCCGCGCAAGATACTTGATAACCTTGTAGGATTGGTCCATTTTTCCAATCGTCAGTGGGACAGCTGACATGGCCTGGTCGTGGTGGGGTTTAATATAGCTCATGTATTCCACATAAACCTTGCTAATATACCAGCGCGAAGGCGAGAACCCCGCATAACCTTCCTTATCAGAGAAAGAGGAAAAGGGCGTTAATTGGGAAGGTAGGGTTTGTGGCGCGTGGGCTTTGAGTGCATTCAAATAATCACGGTGGGAAAGATCGTGGTTCCGTATGTGTAATTCGCGGAGGACGCGTTCCCAGGTATTCGGAGTCAGCCCTTGCGCAATTGTACTGCGGATGAGAGTCATGAGTCTCTTATCGATACCGCTGCGATGTGTCAGGAAGGCTAACGGGAGGTTAACCTAAGTCATTAAAAAAACGAATAAACAGACCTGGAAACTGGTTTCGAAGAAGTGGTGGGAATTGTTCAAGAACTTTGGCGTTGTACAGGTTGCACGACTTTTGACAGTTCTTGCGGCACTTGACTCGTCTTGTTAATATGTAGTAACATGAATCCAGATCGACGACACGACGCGCAACTGGATTGCTGTTCCAACCTAGATAAGGGGAATGAGAACAAACGAGGGTGTAAAAAAAACTCGCCCGCACCGCTGTCAGTCATGATATCCTTTCCACAAAAAACACAGTTGATGTTAAAGTCAGGCGGCACCAGCAATGTTGGAAGCCAAACAAAAATGGGAGGGTAATATAAACCCTCGGGACCTGAAGAGTCTGTTGCATCACGGGGAGAATTTGCATCCCGTGCATTGGGAGAATTTGGTGCATTACTGCTCTCGCATGTACCGGGGGAAGTGACCTTGAATGCATTGGGACATTTATAAGAGTCGTCGAGAATAAACCAATTGTTCGGTGGTCGAATCCAAAATGTACCATCCTTGTAGCACTGCGGGCGGGAATTTCCTCTGGTTTGATGCATGATTTCTTTCAATCGTCTATCTAGATAATTTTCAACAGCACCCCCAGGATTTGGGGTATCCTCTGCTGGCTGGTCACCGACATCGTCCAAAGATATGTCGGAGTCTACCGGCGAAGCGGAATGAGACAAAAAGTCAAGCGGGTTGGGTGTGATAGCCTCTGGAGTAATTTCCGGAGGAATGAGCTCAGGGATGTTGGGAACATGTCGGAGAGTAGGCTGCGCAGAGCCGGTATTTTCGCGAGTATCAGAAGCTAGCCCGTTATTTCCTTGACGCGAATCAGTACAATTGACGCAAAAGAAATGTATTCAACTTGCTGAAGATAGAAAAAAGCTTTTTGGGTGGTGGTGGAGCAGCTGTAGAAGCAGATTCAACATCAAAGTCCCCGCTCCCCGATTCCGACGAGCCTGCGTTGCTTATCAAACTATCTTCATTTCTGAGGTGAGCTGAATAAATGGATAAGAAGCAGCCCATACAAGCCAGATTAAAGAAACACAAACAAGTCTTCTGTTTCTTGGAGCGAGCCTCTGTTTCCAAAGGTTCAGGCTTACGCTTGGAGCGAGTCTCCATTTCCAAAGGCTCAGGTTCAGCGTTGCGCTTGACCCGCTTTCGGCCAGACCCTGCTCGGACTCCTCCGGCATTGTGACCGGGGAGATTCTTCTTGCCTGAAGGACGACCCCTCCCAGATTTCATGAGGTAGATGAGTTTGTGAGCATTCAACAAAGGAAAAACGCGAGTAGTCACGCTGTGACAATCACACGCAGCTGAAGCGGCAGAAAGAAAATATATTCCTACCACACAATCCTGCCCGTCGCATACATGTAGTGGACTAATTAAATGGTCATATACTTACATACAAAATATAATTGGGCCTCTTCCGTGCTTGAAATGGAATGGGGTTGCGATTGTCTTGGTATAACCTTGAAGTTGCCAGTGCGCGCATGTTGAAGCAGACTGTTTGAGGTTAATAAAGTGGATCTGATATTTGTGTTGTTAAAACTTGGCAGTATTTCACTTAGGGTTGCCGGAGAGTCCATGAATTGTGGGTCTCGTTCACTCAGCATTTACGCATCGGGCTGTTCTGACTTCCATCTATACAGACAGAGGGCTGTCGGACAAATGAGTTGGCGCAAATTGGAGTTAAGGAGGGGGGAGTACCGTGGCTACTTGCACATGTATAGATAATGCGGAGATCTGTACAAATGATATGTAAGTAAGAATTGAGCAAGAGAGGTGGGCGGCGATATTGGGCACAACTAGAAGACCTTGGTCTCCCATGTACTCTGCGGCGCAACAGACATATCGTTGGGGGACCCAGATGTAGTGTCATTATCGTAATATGTCCACCGCGAAGAAAGAGGTCCGAGAAGAGGATTAGTCAACCTCCTCTGCGCTGGGACTGTCCTCGAGGTCCTGGGTTTTCTCCGAGATGTCGCCCGAGAGGATGGCGGGCTGGATGTAGGCGACGGCCTCGTCGGGGTTGATGCTCTTGTTGGGCTCCTTGCCGTTAAAAAAGTCCGACACGAGCTTGACAACACGGGGGATATGGGTGGAGCGGCAAGCACGATCTTGTGGACGTTGGCCTTGTCGATCTTGGAATCCCGGAGGACCTTCTCAACGGGCTTGAGGGCGCTGCGGAAGAGGTTGTGGCAGAGCTCCATGAATCGGCGACTAGAGAGTACCAATCAGTGCGCGATATGGGAATGGAATAGAAAAAAGACATACAAATTCATTTTGCTCGCCGCGGTACTCCACGCGGATGTACGGCTTTCCGCCCTTGCTAAAGACGGTGAAGGGTAGTGCTTCATGTTCGCCTGCACTCAGTAAGTCGCTTGTCATCGAACATGCTAGAGGAAAACGTTAATCGATAAAGAAAAAAAGTAGCAAAAAAATGTACATGCTAGTTGGGTTCATTGCAACCTGATATTTTGCGGCATCACCGATGAGCCGCTCGTGGTCTGATAAGGAGACGTATGAGGGTCACTGACAGGATGCGCGCTGCGTTAATCAACGCCGTATTGTGGCTGAAATACGCACTTGATCAAGTAGACCTATGAGAGATGCCGTGAGTGTCTGCGAGGGTCATCGTATTAAGACGTTGATTAGTCCGAGAGCGGCAGAGTATGCGCTTCGTAGAAGCGAGGTTTTTCGGGGTTTCTGGAGCCAGAAGGAACTTTTTTCTGCCTAAGAAGACGGGTGGGATTTTGACTGAGGTATTACTGAGCAAGGAATTGTGAAGTGGGGGTTCAGGGGGTGCGCAGCGCGGACGTTGACAAGGAGGGTGTGTACCGAAGAGCAAGAGGAGCGTGAGATATCATTTCCAGAAAAGTGCCATAAATCATGCCCATATATGGGCATGACGGCTGCCAGGGCACTGCACCAGAGTCGAAAAATAGGGTGAATTAGGAACAGACAAACAGGTACAATGTGATACGAGGGATCTGCTTAATACATGAGGTACACAGACGTATTCGTGCTGAGGGAGCCCAGCATCTCCTTAAGACGATCCGTAAATCTTACCTCTCCCGCCCCGATGCCCGTTCGTTGGCGATTTCGGCCCATGGAGGGAGGGACATTGACTAGCGGCCAGAGGTGCACAGGGCTGGAGAAGACATACTTAGATTTGATGTTGGCGATATCTGAGTCTCAGACACTACAAGCGAGATGCTTGTACACACACCTCCAATGTTCTATGCACATAGTTATAATAACCGTATGTACATGACACTGATCCTTCAATCGCGCTCAACCTCCATGAGATGGAGCTTGACGAAGACAAAAATGAGGACGCAGAGGCACCGAGCTGATGTCTACACATATGGATCAGAAACTAATACAGCAGTCCCGATTTAAACGCGAACTTACCCATGGTTTGAATGAGTCGTTGAGTTCCTAGGGTGGGTACTTGAATGGAACGGAAGTGCAGCAACGAAACAGAATTATAAGCACGCACTGGTTTGGTTTGAATAGATTCAAGGCGCTTGCGTGGATGAAATGCACATTGGGACTTGGAAAAGAATGGGAACTATGTTATAGCAACAAAAGGAAAGGCTGGAATGGGACGTGATATCCGCGTGAGTGGAAATGAAGAGGCGAACGCACCTTGATTGAACATACCGCGTTAAAGTAAAGCAGACCCATGGACCTGGAGGTCAACGAAAATAAAAATGTGGGTACGAACACACCGCAGGGAGGATCCACAGTTTGATCCAAAAAATATAGATATATAGACCGGAAATCATACAAAAATGCTGAGTTGGACACGAACTTGATGCGATGACGCATGGTTTGAATCCAATTCTTGAATTCGGAGGGATGGTACCTGGAACTGAAGTGGAGCAACGAGACGGAAGTGCCCGAGCACACTGATGGAATGGTGAGAACAGATACAGAGTGAATGGCAAAGGCGCTTACCTCGACGAAATGCAGAGTGGTGCGAACGGACCTGGCATGCGTTGAAGTCCCCCAACAACGCCGTAGAGAATGGGCAGGGAGGGGAGGGGAGGACGGAGGGAGATAACAAACGACACGAAACAGCGGCTCCGTGGAGGAAAAGTCGGTGAGAAGACCAAGGCCGATGGATGATACGGCGGAGAAAGGAGAGCGCAAACACGACACGACAGCTGGAGGAGACAGCGTTGCGCGAAACATGCCCATGGCCGAGGGGCAAAGTGATGGAGCAGCCGACTGTGGTGCGGGACGCGCGGCGATGTGCTGGGATGCGGAACCCACCCAGCCGTCAACAACGTTGCGGGAGAGGTGTACTACAGCTGCGCCTGCGTCTGGGTCTGCACCCGCAGCCGCACCCCCCTCGTCGCCTGTGGGCTCCGTTCCTTCTTCTCTCGCCCGACCCGGCCGCGACGTATGAGTCGCAGCGCGCGTGCATAAGCCCACCTGCAGCGTCTTTGATCCTCCCTCTACCGTCACATCGCCCGTTCGGCTCCCTTATTCCCCCTCGTCTACCACCGGGACTTGCAACCCTTGCGGCGTCGCATGCGACGTGCGACGAATCGCGGCTGGCTCCGTACACCGACACAGACGCGCACGCGAAGCAACAGCGTTGGCAGGTCCCACACATCGACACCCTGGAGCTGCGTCAGCAGCGCCGCACGAGCACATTTTCCGCCTCCGCGCACCGATGGCCAGCCTCCCGGTGCATCCTCCTCGCACCGCAGACTATCAGGGACACGCGGCGGGCGGCGGGAAAAAGGGAACGGAGCGAAGCGACGCGGGGTCCAGCGCTGCCACGCGGGGGTTGTGAGGGCAGCAGTGTATGCCTGAGACTCCCCATGCTCTTCCATCTCGCTCGTGTCCGCCACCGCCCAGCCGCCCTCAGTCCCGCCTTGTCTGCTACTCGGTCACGGCTTTGCACAAGCTGCCCCTCACCAGCTTCGCTCTCTCCTCTTCATGCTCACCCCGTTCCCACAAGGCTCTTCTTTCCCAATCCCAACGTCACCCGCCCGTCCGGCCGCCCGTGGATCTCAGCGCCCATCCGGATCCTGCCCGAATCAACGCGGACGATGGATCGAGGGCAGGGGGGAAGGAAGGCGAGGTGAGCGTGACGGATCCCGCCTTGACTTGGATGCTGGAGGAACGTCCGGACTCAGGAGACGCGGCGTGGATGGGATGTGAGGTAGACGACGAGCGCTGCACGGGCCCGAAGGAGCTTGTGCGGGAGCCCGTTTGCACGAAATCCAGTGTGCGCGGCCGGCGTACAGGAACGGCGTGTCGAGGCACCAAGATCGTCGTCTAGGATGGGATTGAGGAACCAGCGCAAGGAGGGGTGGAGAAGGGACGTACGTTAGTGCTTGTCGTAAGCACGGGGGAGGGGAATTACTCTCGTCGACGTCCATCCGCAGCCCAACCTGTATCAGCAGGCGCCACTGTACACGGAGATACACGCGCGCACATGTCGTTCATTGTCCCCCTGATCCCTCAAGATCCCAGTAGCAACCGGCCAAGTCCAGCTTCAGGGTCACCGAAGGGTGGGGATCGTGCGCTGCAAGACGGAGCCGACGGACGAGCGGGCGAGAATACGAAGGGCTCGCATTCCCGAATAATCGGCGCGCGCAATGGCGGGAGTTGTTGTGGTGAGAGCGCGAGGAGACACACGACCTCGTTGAGGTCAGCGCGGAAGCAGTTCTCTGGAACCCATCGTTAGTCGAGCCCTTGGAATGCGAGCGACGAAGATGGAAGACGTACTGTGCAAGACGACATGTATGGATTCAGATGGGGGCGATGCGTTTCATGCGCAAGTGGGAACACGCAGGATGTCCTCGCGCACGACCCCTAGCGCGTACAGAAAATGGCGACGAGAGGAACCTGGGGCATGTGGGCAGTCAGTATAACGCCGACAGAAGGGAAGTCATGGCGGGCATGACGCACAATGTATAAATTGCCAGAGCGAGGGGAGATTAGGCGACTCAATCCCGATACTGCACAGAAATGGGCGCACGGCGAGCTTAAAACACTACGTTCGAGGTCCGGTCAGCACGCCGTGTGACATGCACAAAACGAAAGAGGGAGACTCACACATGGCCCGAAGGTTCTTGCATTCCGCCGGTGTGAAGGTAAGAGGAATGAGCACGAACAGATCCGGGCCGATATGAGTGAAACTAGAGGCGGACACGACGTGAGCAGCGTGAGTGAAACTGCGTCTGATCGTCTAGGCGTTCATCGTTCGCATGGGCGCGGGCGGGCAACGCGAAGGTGGGCTAGTCAGAGGCATTGATCGAGCTGGCAGGAGTCAAGAGGAGATGTGGCAGTGCTCGGTTGCCGGATAAGGCAACCGCATGCGGCATTCTGCCTCAAAGCCACCACGCAAAGACCACATACTGTACTATTTCGACCAAATGTTCAGGTGACGGGTGACAGAGGGTCGTGAACTGAACATTTTTGGCCTAGGTGACGGTGACATTCGGATTTTGAGGCCTAAATAGGCCCAAAAATGTCAAAATTTTCGGTCCGGCAGTCGCCGGACTACCATATAGGGCAAGTTTCCCATGATTGCCGAGAAACGAACACCTAAGAAAGTGAACACCTTAGGTGACAGGTGACACCCCGTGAACATTTGGTCGAAATAGTACAGTAGTCTGTCTACCTATGCCCACCTCAGCTCAGATGACCAACCGGCCACAGTTCGGCCAGAACGCAGAAAACAAATAAAGCCATTACTTCTGCCAACAGCGTGCAGAGCCGCCAGTCGATGTAACAACCAGCACAAGCATCACTAGACATTCAGACACTCACCCTGCCGGTTGTGCAACCGAAACAATCACACTGTTCAACCCGGCCGAGCTCTGCGCCGCACTTGGCAACAACGTCAGATTGGACAAGGCTTTTGCCGAAAATACCCTCAACACAATTTTCCGCCCACGAGATGTTGGCGATTGGTCATTCGACGAAAGTCCCAGCTTTGTGCCGCCGGTCGCGAATACCAAGACCGAGTTCTATACGTGGTACCTGTGACTAGTTGCTTCCCCGCGGTGTGCTACCTCCTCAACCTCCGAGGCACCAACATCGACATCCACGGCGTCATGAGGGCCGATGAAGTCCGCAGAACCATAGGCGGTGGTGCCACTGATATCGTTCAACGCTTGTTCGAGTGGCGTGATGGCGTCCCCTGGACCAAAACCTGCATTTTGCATATTCAAACGTGACAACGTCCTGCGGGTGGACGACCAATGCACCCTGGCTCACCTTGTAGAGTTGGTAAACACGACAGACAGTTACCATTTCCGAACCGCAGGCGCAACCGCGCAATATTTATCCCACGAAGGAAATATTTTCAATTTAATCTGCCAGGCAAGTATACTGTTACAGGCTGCAACTGCTCGCTGACCAACGACTAGATCATCGACGAAATGCTCCAAGCCGAGAACGACCACCTCGTCGTTACAACACAGACGCAATACGTCCTTGTCTGCCTCATGCCATCGCAGGTTTGGAGAGTGTATATCCCACTTGAGTGCAAGCGCCGCAAGTCATTCTTGTTGCCGCTGTCCTGGCTTGGTCTCGAGAGTGAAGTGCGGTCGGCTGCCAATGACGTCAGCATCGCCCATGGACCGGGAAAGCCTCAAGGAAACGTCATAGGGGAGTCTTTGTGAATACTATAAACATACGTGTATTCGTGTACACGCAGCCGGACAGTTTCCATATCCCGGATGTCGTTTACCAGCACCAAGACTGGACGACATTACTCTGATGGGTAGTTTGGTCTCGCGCCGCCTGATGCTCAAGAATCAAGCGGCAATTCGGAGCCGGGAAAAAGCAGAATAATCTTGCGGCTTTTTCAGCTGTTTGAACACGCCACTGGCAGGTACCCCAAACTCACAAGCATTGTTGGCTCACACCGACCCGCGGATAAACCAAGAACTTGAAGGTGGTTCACATATGACACAAGATTGGTAATTTAACCGAAATTGTACCACCCAAGACATCAGCATCAGAATTTAAGTGCTTGCAAAGTATCGACGAATCCCTCGGCGCGGAGGAACTGGCTCGCGTCCAGCATCCTGTGAGCAATATTAATAAAGGTTTCACGGCAAGCCAGAGGAAGTCTATACATGGTGTGCACGAGCGTAAGTCCGCCGGGGAGAGTGGAGTTGAAATGAGTAAGAGCGTTGGCCATGATGGGATCCAGCGTCGCCACCATGTTCTGGAAGTCCGGTACGGTGCCTGAGCCAATGACGCCCGACAGACTCGTCGCGACCAATCTGTAGTTCGTGAGTCGGCATTCAATCCACGCAGAGCGAGACATTTACTGCATGGCATCCGAGAGCGTGATGCTGATCTCGTCGTTCGTGGGCGAGACGGTGGTAGAGCCGCTGCTGACTGGCATCGCCAGGAGCGAATTATCCATATTCCTGAACGCAGTATTGAGCTTGTTGAACTGATTTTGAAGCGTCGCCGAAGACATCGTGTGGTTCGCTTGGATGGTCACTACCACCAACAGCATCAGCCAAATCTCGAGCCGCTATCTACGCTGCAGCCAAGTACGCACAAATGGTGGGGCCAACTTGGTGCATTGTCACATCGACGTTGTCGATGATCTTGTTGATGGCGGCATTCGTGTTCGTCGCCTGGCGAACGTCGAGTCTGCTCGCGCAAGCAACAGATACGAGGGCTAAGGTCAAGAGATGGCGGAGCGTGAACATACTATCTTGCCGGAAAGACGGGGGGATCGACACGAAAGACGTCAGGCATCTGGCCTCTTAATGCCTGTTCCGTGGGTGCATCGGCATTATACCCCTGGGTCGCTTTGGAACTTTGCGAGGAACCAATCCCACGGACACCCAATGAAACCTCGGGCGATTCGAAGCGGGAACGCGGGTCCGATGGACAGACCCCGGGTGCAAGGTTCGCGGGCGCACAGATTCCCGAGCCATTCCCATGTTCGTGGGAGCGGGCGGAAGGTGGCCAGTAAACGAGCCATCAAATCAGTCACTATCGTGCAATTGATAATTCAACATAAAGCTAAAAACCGAATGAGCTTGTTGACCTTAGACATTGTACTATCGACTGAATTTAACACAACATACACCGCCAGTGTAAAGTTGGCGGCCCGCCTCTGAATCTTGGTGAATCTCGGCGGCCGGTGATGTTGTCAGGGGGTGAGAAGATAAGGTAACTGTCTCCGGCAAACTCCACCGAATCGCCTTATGTCCAACGTAATCCATTGGCTGCTGCCAAGGTTAAATGCAGGTCAAGAGATGACGAAATGAACCGATTTCCGTGACGCACTGTGGAAAACAGTCAGCGTTCGACAAAAAGGAATTTGGGGAAATTTATATCTACGAGTCTCAAAGCTCGGAGTTCATGTGCAGGGATGAGTATATGGATCAAATAACCTAAAACCTTGGGCATCATCTGTAAACCTAGTGCTTCCGTGTTGAAGCATTCGACACCATAGAGCACAATATATGGCCGCAAGGCACAATATCATGATTTGGTCTCAAAGCGAGCTGCGATAAATGTTGCTCGTGTCGCGGGCTCTCGCCTATAATGACGGTGGTAGTCATGGGAGTATTCCCGCGCTGCTAACCCACCCTACGAACCTTCACCATCGTCCACCTCGGCGTTTCCAGGGTGGGAAAGCGCGAGATGGTAGTGGTAACGATCAAAGAGCCCCCACAGCTTTGTCTCAGTCATCACAGTTCTTGCCTTGACAGCGACTCTATGCGGATTTCTCTGAGCCTTCCTGGGCATAGACCCGCGCGCCCTACGCCACTCTACATCTTTCCCTGGACCTCACTGTTTTCCTCGGTTCTGATCTTCGTGGGAGCGTCCTCGATTTGGGTCTCTGGATGAATATGTCCACCGCCCGGGTTGGCAGTGTTAGTGATGTTCGGGCTTGGCTTGGCTTTGAAGCCAGGGCTTTGGCTTGGCTTCGTCGGGCTTTGACTTAACATTCCCGAAGCCAAAGCAAAATTTTTTCGATAGGCCTCTAATGTGTGTAAGAAGTCGCATAAATGCTCACATTTAGCTAGACAACAGTCGAAACAGCTGAAGATTTTCTACGAGTCCGTAATATCGATAGAAACCTTCTGCAGTCAGAGATCAAAATTCATGGATGGCTACAATATCTTGGTTCAAGTGAGATGTATGGCTCAAAGCATGTAAAAATTCTGTTATGGCAAATTTTAGGGACATTGATATCTTGCCAGAGTTGTGCGCTGTTGAATTTCGGCCAGAAAATGCATGTGTGAGTGAATTTTGTGGAACGGTCAAAGCCTGGGCTTCAAGCCCTGGCTTTGGCTTCGCAGACCTCAAGCCAAAGCCAAAGCCCTCGTCAAGCCCTGACTTTGGCTTGGCTTGGCTTTGCAATGCCAGGGCTTTGGCTTTCGGGCCTTCGGGCCTTCGGGCTTTAAGCCAAGCCAAGCACATCACTAGCCGTTGCGACCACCATCTCTCATATCGGCGTCCTCGTCCTCTCCTCCCGCTCCCCAGATGTCTCACCGGGCGATGTCTTCACCTCCATTTCCACTGCGGACTGTGCCGCCATTCTCATCTTTGCTTTGCTTGCTGCGTTTGCGATGACGATCCTCGCGCTCGTCGTTGGCCGCGATGAGTTCCCTGGCCCGCCGCCGCTCATCGAGATGGCGTTCCCCATTCATGTCGCCCTTGTTGCGCTCACTGGGCTCGAGCTGGTCCTCGTCATAGTAGTCATCGCATTGCAACGACACATCGAGATGTGCCCGTCGATGGCTGCGCGGCGGCTGCCGGCGGCGTATAGTTCAGTATGTCCTTCACATTCGAAGGCTTCCTGCTGCTTATCCTTCAGAGCTTCAACAGTCGAGACCCGCACGTCGTGCGATCAGGGCCCCTTGCATTCATTGCTTTGTGCCTTATCATCCGGTCGGAGCCCTGGCAATGGCGTTCGTCCGAAGAGAACAGAACGACAGGGGAGATTCAATGCTCGTGGTGCTGCTACGCTGCTCGATGCATATACTTGTACTTATCTTACTGTCATGATTTGCCTGACCCTTTACACTCTATGGTGCGGGAACCTCGCTCGCGCACGATGGCGTTTCCGAGTATCAATGAGCGCGTCGTTCCTCTTTCAGTTGCTCATGACGGACGCTCTGGAACTGGCTAGCCGCGTGTACAAACAAACGTGTCTCTCTGTTGCTCATGACAGACCTTCTGGAACTAGCTAGCCGCGTGTATGAACAAGCACGCCTATCTTTCTCTTTGTCATGGCGGACGCTCTGGAACTACGTGTATCGTGCCCTCGCAGAGTTTGCAACTGTGAATTCTGAGTTCACATCGATTAGGCCTTCGAACACTCGGCATTCGGAGTCTAGTTTGGCGCCCCACGTCTGCTGCTACTTCTGCCGCTCTCCCAGGCGTTGCGTTGCGTTGCGTTGCGTTGCGTCAACGTATGCAGGCCTTGAGATTGATCCTGGTTGCAGTTTTCCGGCAGTTGAAGATTAAACCTCGCCACAAATTTGCAGAGCTAAGGAATAAAGGGCAACAAAGTAATCTAGCCACTATGTATTAGATTGAATCTGACTTGCATTAAAATCCTGCAAAATCCTCCTCCAGTGCAGTGGAAAAAATCGTACTCGGATTGAATCTCGGCAATGTACCTGGTAAGAAGTCTTGCGCGGGATTAAATCTGCAACGAAGCGGGTCACAAATAATCCTGGTACGTATTAAATCTCAGGAACTCACCTCTTGATAAATCTTGTCCCAGATTAAACCTACAACGAGCTGAGCCACAGAAATTGTACTTGGATTGAATCTTGGCAATGTACCTTGTAAGAACGAATCGGGGCACAAATAATCCTGGTTCGTATTAAATCTCAGGAACCTACCTCTTGATAAATCTTGCCCCAGATTAAACCTGGCATCAAATTTCAGGAATGTACCTTTTGGTGCCGAGTTGATTTTCTCCAAAAGGTGGAATTCGCTCTCTTGAATGAAGTTATACATCCCAGAAATGAGCCCAGCCATTTTCCCCAGATTTACTGGGCGATTTCGTCCCTCACTGAATTTATTTTCGTGTGTATCCCGAAGCGGCAATAAATGGCCTAGTCGGCCACCCACCTAGATCGTGGGTTCACACTCGTACCATGGGCCCGATTATACCCAAAACAGTTCAGGGAATGCAAAACATTGCAGATACATGGTTCCATACTCTCAAACCATATATCTAAGTCTGCGCTGTATCCAATATCGGATCCCTTCCAGGACAGGTATGGCGGCCGGAAGCGCGGTGTGAACGAAATCGTGGACTCTACAACCTACGGAGCACAGGTTCACCCCGGACTAAGGTCCAGATAACTCAACACGAAGTATTTGGACATATTCAAGCACAATGAACACCGCTCACATGTACGCAACCCCTTCAACAAAATCCTTTTTTCCGCCCAATTAACATTAGATGATTGTGGATAGTAGCCCCCTGTGAACGGCAAGGGGTGCGCAGATACAGGGCCATCAGCTAGTCTCAGTGCCAGACTGTCATGATAGGGTTCCCAAATTGGGTGGGTCCCAACCGGCTAATTAACCGTACCCTTGTGCTATGATTTTCGCAATTTTGACTGCTCCGTTTCGGCGCTATGATTTTTTCCACCTCTCAAACAACCGTCAAAATGTTCATCACGCCAGTTTGCACTGCCACCCACAAAGTTTGGGACACCCTGCGACGATGTTAGGCTGACCGGAACACACTTCTGAGTAGGCAGAAGGTGTTTGATCAATTTTGCATCATTATTCCTCTCCAAATTCTGACCAAAATCAGGGCAGAGAGGGTGTCACCCGCCTTAAATCGATTCGTCACTTACTACAATTGGCCTATTTGGCCGTGACTCCACAAAAAATTCAGTAGCGGTCCAGATCACGGCAAACCATAAACATGGTTCAGAAAATGATTCACAGCAATCTTACAGTTAGAAATTCGGCCCTCAACTCACTTTTTACTTCGTGAGAGTATATACAGAAGTAGTGGAAGTGGAAGTGTACCCCAGTGGAAGTGGAAATCAACGCGCCCCGTCACTTGGAAGCAAGATGTGACATGTGTGACGCCGCGACTGATGCGCCCGACGCGTCCCAAATCGGCAATTGGTAGCACAATGCATTGTTTGCTGCCACCGTGTTTCCTCCTCCCTCCTCCTCCCTTCACTTTCCAATATTCCCCTGCACCAGATGAATCCAACAGCACCCCCTACGGCATCCATGGTCATTGCCGCCGTTGGAAAGGAACGTCTGATGGCTTACTAGGGCTCCAACCATTTTCATTTTTAAACGTTTATAAACGTTTGTAAACGGTATTTTTAACCGTTTAGTTTACTGACCCCTGTAAACGATAAACAAACGGTAAACTAAACGGTAAACGGTAACATTTTTCACCAATTTTTTCTCCACGATGGCGTGTATCAAAGACGTGTCTCAATAGAGAGCTTGCGCAAAAGCCGCACGCGCCGCATGCGGCTTTTTTGCATTGCGCAAAATTACGTGGTTTCTGCCCTGTTAGCTCTATGTTTTTGTGAGCTCAGTATGCCCTCCGGTCTCCATGACACTATATTGCATTAATTTGAGTGGGTGTCTGGTCGATGCGTAGCCTGGGGGGCCTTTTTTTCCGACCGTCACTCCAGCTCCACCCAGACTTCCCACAGTTTTCGCGTCCCGCACACACCAGTTGAGGCACAGATGAGATTTTTTCACCCACCTCTGCTTATCATTTTATTCAACTACCTTTCTATCGACTTGGTTTCTCAGTAATCCCAAGTTTTTGTTTCCGCATGCGGCGCGTGCGGCTTTTGCGCAAGCTCTCTAATGCTTCCGCTCACGGCATCGACGGGCCGATGGCAGTGCAGTTGCCTTTGCACTAATCGGGTGGTAAGCGCTGTTTTTTTTTTTTTTTTTTGAGGCGCGTTCAATAACTTTCCGTAGGAGAGATATTGAGCTTCACAATGAAAGGAGAGTTAGGCTCGATGCCGTTCTCCATCCCTTCCCCTCCGACGAGCCCGTAGGCTACAAGTCGGAGCTTCCGGGCCGACAAAGTCGGTCAAATTCCGCCCGCTGGAAAATGAGGCCTTGGACTTGGAACCAGGCCAGATGATGATAAGAAACCTCTCGAGGAGATGCGTCTACCGCATTCGTGCCCCTGTAGCACGATATGTGGGCTTCAGCTCCTTGTGCGTTCGGGTATCCCGGCAACTAACCCGAAGGTCAGATGCCGATCAACCGTCATTACGTGCAACCACCAAAACCCCGACTCTCTTGGGCCAATCTTTGGCCAGGGTGCGTTCACCCTTAAGCGTCTTCGTCCAAGTTGCTTTTACTAGCGACACTTTCAGTGCCTTCTTCTCGTACTTGAAAACATTTGTCATCGCGCAGTCAATATCTAATCTATTGTTTATCATCTTGAGCCAGCGGTTTCGAATTTCGTCAAGAGATTTTGGCTTGTACACCTTCCGGTAGCTTCCCTAATATATTTTCACAAGTTTCGCGGTAGTCGCTATTTATCTAATATATATATCGTTTTTAAACGTTTGTAAACGGTTGTAAACGTTTACGTACCGTTTACCGTTTAGTTTACAAGCTCCAGTAAACGAAAACTAAACGGTTGGAGCCCTATGGCTTACATACAGCAGGCATGCGTGCAAAATATTTTTCCTTGCAGCATAAATGACCAGAAATTAGATATTTCTACCAGAAGTCGTGGCGCTTGGATTCTACACTGCAGAAAATGCCGAGACCTGGCTAGATGTCGAAAAATTCATGCGCTGGCTGGGGCATCATGTGCAAAAATCATCGGCAACACCACCCACCACACCTAGAGTCCGTTCTTCATCCTCAAGGGTGCCACTGGCTACACTCTCGTCCCAACTCCCCCCATCATCCTCTCCGGGTCCTGAAATGTCCTCTTCGCCTCTGCCACAGCAATTGTTTCGCCGTATCGCTGCCCATCATCCGTCCAAGTCTTCTACCAAAAGGAGGGCATCCTCTCCGATTGCTGTTTCGGACTCTGAGGATGAGTTGCCCCCTGCCCTCCCAATTCCGGCCCGCACGAAGCAGCAAAAGCGTCGCAAAGTTGACACCAGACCCGAGTCGGACTCGGACTGTGTGGTGGTCCCCACACGGACGAAGGGCAAAAATCGCATGAAGCGGAATCTGGATGGCGATGAAATGCAGCAAATCACTAAACAGTTTTGGGTGGCAGAGAATCGTGATATATCCCAATTGCCACTGTCGTGCTGGACTGCATCTCGGAAAGACGAGGGACAGGATTTTGCGTACCGTGTTGACCTCAAAGACGACAGTCGAGAGTGGCAGGATTCGAAGAAAAATGACCAGAAAATGCAAATGACCCGACACATTTCCGGGTCACGTGCCATGCCGATAAGTGCCGATGGCTCCCAATGACCATTGTCCTTGCCATTGCCTTCAGTATTAGGACATCGGCGACTCGGAAACAGTTCAGGCTTTTCGATAAGTACTTATATATCATATATGGTGTGAATTCCAACAATAAACAATAAAAATATTGAAATTGCGACTATTTCCCTGGGACGCGGCAAAACTCGCGATTGAAATGTACTAACGCCTCGGTAAATTCGTCGCTAACTGTAATATGAAGCCAGCCGTCGCAATCAAAGCACTCCATCTGACGAGAGGTACGGTGTTTCTCTGCATCATCGTGTTTCTTGGGTTTGTGTTGACGGTCTGCATTCTGGGCACAGTGGTACGAGAAGCGTATGGCGCCTGTTTTCTTCGAAGGACGTTGTTTGTTATATCTGTGAGTCCCATTAATTTGGTGGTAGAGCTCGAGTGATAGGTCACTTACAAGTATCGGTACCCCACACACTGCCACACCTCCAGAGCAATCGCGTCGACAAGATCTCGTCCCTTCAGGTGAAGGACCTCCACATTGACCAGCGCAGAAAATGATCGCGCAGTCTCGTCCATAGCAATAATGGTAAGATATTCCTCCAAGGTGAAATGGCCGAGGTCGGACTCCTCGTTCTTGTCGTCGTCGTCATCTGCGTGGTAGGATGCCCCAGAAGCCCCTGCTGTTTTTTTCCTCCTGTCGGCTTTCTTCTGATTGCAGACACGACAGGTTTTCTGACAATTTCCCAATTTAATGGTAAAGAACTCGTTCGTCGCCGGTTTCGACGTCTTGCAGCTGCTGCACCAGCTTTTTGCGGGGTTGGTGGACTCCATCAGAGTAGGTAGGGTGAGGGAGGAAGTCTCGGCGGTGGCAAATCTCAAAGCTCGTGACCGTGATTGTTTGAGAATGTATTAGTTAATTGATTATTTATTGTTATTCTACTTGTCGGAGCACATGGAAAGCAAGCCACCAATATTCCAATTGAGCGCACAATGGTCTACAAAATGATGGACCCAGCACGTGGCCCGGAAATGTGTCGGGTCGATTGCGCTTCCTAAAATGACCTTTCGATGGCCGCCATAATTAAATCACGTATGTGTCGGGTTTTCCGCCGCTTCAATTTTTGGTGTTGCTGATGACTTTTCTCAGGATCAGGATTCATGGGGGGGAGGTAGCGCCGAATCTACCAACCCGAGGAAAGCTACCAAAGTTATAGCGCTCGACGGTGTGCTTTTCCAGGTGGCGAATCACGAGTGTCAGGGTGTTGATGTCTGCGACCAGCTCGATTTGTTCCTCCCAGATGGCCATGAGCGGTATGAGCCAGATGACGATGAGATGCGCGAGCTGTTCCAGGCCGAACGAGATGTTAATGTCCGTGAAACATCGTCTGTGGCAATGAGAGCAGCGGCGTGCGTCCAATTTGTTGTGTTATTGATTTATTCTCATTCTATGTTCTAGGTTTTACGCCAAGATACACCAGAAAAAATGCCCACACGTCGACGCGAATGGAGTCCAATGTGATGGCCTCCCAGTCTATCGAAAACTCAAAGAGGTCAGTTAATTCTTAACATATTGAATGCCACTCACTGTACGTGTCAAGATGAACCTGGATGGCAAAAACGGCTTCATTGGCTGCCAGCATTTTCGCCCCGGGGATGGGGACTCCCACCGCTTCGTGTCAATTTACCGTGACGTCAAGGAGGAATTTGTAATCGAGCTCCTCAGAAACAATGGAAATTTCACGTCCGACGTGGGTGCACAAACCGAGTCCGCACAGTGCGCGCGCGTTCTTCATCCTCGTAGTGGCGGCAAAGGAGATGGCTTATGTCGTATGTCTTTACTTTTGAATTCCAGCCTAAGTTGTGACTGAAATTGAATAGCTTATACGCACATTGGTGAGAACGGCCAAGTTATTCAAGGAAGAATTACCCGTCGCCCGTGTAACGCCACCATTCGCATATTTTCATCTTTGGACCGTTCGGATCGGCGAGCTATCGTGTATGTAACTGGCCCCCACAATTATCCAAAATTTCCGTCCACAAAGCTGTCGCGTAAGGGCAAGGATATCTATTTGCAAGCAATTAACGATGCTGGAGCATCTGGCTTGACCGTACTCAAATGCGACTCGGGTAGCTATGATCACTTACCCTAGAATTAAAATGAATATAACGATCTTCTTCTGCTTCTTCAGCGACTAGTACGTCGAAAATATTCAATGGCAAGATTCCAGCGGCAGTAGATCCAGCCCTTGCAAATCCTCGAATAAAGCGAAATTTAATCCAAAACGTGAAGCGGGATTCAAATCCGTATGGTCTGGGAATCGAGGGTACGTTTCGTCAATGCCACTGATGCAGAACTGAACTGACATGTACCGGGCTCCCAGGCGTCCTGCATCAGTAGAAGCAAAGGCTTTCACTCCCACATGAAAGGCAATACATTTGGAAGGTTACGTCGGAGAATGGAGAGGAACTCGTCATCACGATGCTTCCGTATTTGGCCAATCGTATCCATCACGCGACGGCCTCGCTTCACGACAATACATACGCGCGCGTTCATGGCATCTGGAAAGAGTGGGAGGTGGTAATTTGGGATGATCGGGACAATTTTCGTGAGTGCCACCTATGGCTATAATGTTAAGAGTGATAATGACGGCCGATATTTGATAGGAGTTACGATTGGGCGAATCTACAGCCAGCATGAGACATACGAGGTATTTCTGAAGATGTGGCCCGGACTTTGGGAGACTATCGCGCATATCACAAAGACCGAAGTCAAATTTTAAGTTCATTGACGGGGAGGGCTTGAAGGCGATCCTCGTGGATGGAAATAAGCCGCAGGCGAATGCATTGGGGGCGTACCTCGTGAATCGAAACCGCCCCCATCTCAGTGGTATCCACGAGAGGAGCCCGAAGCTCATACTTCCGAACATTCTTCGAACCTGTGTCTTCCATCTCTATCGGTCTATTTTAGGTTTTTGTGTCGGGCTGGCAAAGTACTGTACTGACGCCACCACAGGAAATTTTATTCCATAGCGATGATTGTTCCGGATGAGCCCATGGGCCGAATTCGAAGATCTCCCTACATAAAGACGCAGCAAGAGATGGATGTGTTTATTCAGTGGTGTAAAGATTCTGAATACAAGGTCGTAAGAGGTAAGTATTTGAATATATTCATGTGCGCTCCTACTTACCTTTTTCAGACTGGATCACAGACAAGGACTCAATACCGTGGTTCTTTCCATCCTTTAATCAGTTTTTGTCCAAAATACCGGAGGATGACTGGTATCTAACTCCAGGCAACACGAACCTCAATGAAAGCGCGCATCCTTACACCAATCAGCACACAGGAACAAATCTATCACTCCTCGAGGCGATTGAGAAGTAAGTTCCATATTATGTCGCGGACAGAAATGAAGATTTACGTTATTCTTACAGAGGATATGAGCTGGATCTTCAAGTGGAAGCAAAGCTTCGGGAGATCGAGAAGAGCTGTGTCTTGGTAAACCATCGTAACACCAAACCCCAGCGCGACCACAATAATGCTGTACGACGATCATCGAATTACTGTCAAGCTGTTGAACGTTTGGAAGCACGCACCGAACTTGAGAGCATTGATGATGCCCTTGAGCGCTCCACTGCGCAGACGCGGGCAAGAGGTGAGTGATCTCTGGATCACGGAATTTGATGGGGCCACGCGAGGTGGCGCTGTACACAGCCACCGATGAGGCGACTCTCCTCCCATTTTGCCCGTACCTCTCACTCATTCTTGTTGAGCAATGGTCACATGAACTGTGCAGCTAGGCCCACAATGTACACCCAATGAGTTTTCAAAAATGCAGCAGTCAACTGGAAGTGGTTGTCAGCTGACACATACCTGCCTTTTTTTGGGGGGGGTGGGTGGTTGTGGGAACATATCCGCGATCTGTGATCCGCCTGCCTCTTGGACGCGGGAGCTTCGTGAACAGCGGAAAGCTCTTCAAAGCACGAGCCGGGTGAAGAAAACAAAGCGCAGAGGGGAGAAGGCAAAGGAAAGGATACCCGATGCGGATGAATTTACCGGGCTCGTGGACGACGAGGGCTCACCAAATTCCATCCAGTCCCCTCCTAATCTTTTTTTTTTTTTTTTTTTGGAGCGTTTGGGATAATGAAACTTTGTCTGCAGAAGCATTCGAAGCTCATCCGCTGGGTTGCTGGGTATTAGCCAGTCGGTGCCGGTGAATTTTGTCCAGGAGGAAAATGCCGTTACGCACATCTTTTAAACCAGTGTGGGACTCTGGCCCTAGAATTTAATTTATCCTATCCCATGTCTATCATTTATGGGCCATATACCCACTAAAACCCCCCTCATGTGTCCAATCATCCGGCAATGAGTCTTCGTCCATAAGTAGGCCACTCCATGTATTTAAGACCAGTTGTTTTTTGAACGTGAGTGATCCGAATCGAAATTTATCGGTCAAAAGGCGGTCACGTTGCAAGGCCCCATTGATAGCTTTCAACCATTGGTTATGAATGACCGATTCAGTGAGTATCCTGTCTGGGTTTGTAATTACTCGGTTTACCCGGAGGTTCCATATCGTATGCCAAGCAACAGAGACGAGAATAGCAAATAGTCTCCCTTTCTGTGGGATGGAGACCTTCCTGACTGATTCAAACCTTACGAGGTTGCATCCCAAAATCAGGCCCCAGTTCAAAGTTGGCCATTGAGAATATTTTTTAGACCAAAGTTCACGTGTTAGGTCCCAGATTAATTTTTGACCAGATGCATCACATTCCAATGCTATGTGTTCTAAGGATTCAGGGACTCCACAAGCATGGCATCGTCCATATATCTCAAGTGTATCAATGTGGGACCAGAAATCACCAACCCGAAATGTGTTATGTATGCATTTCCAGAAGAATTCACGTGTTAAGCGTTGTAGAGTAGCAGAGCGGATTGATCTCCAGATAGTTTCATCTGAAGGTGTATACCCACAAACATCATGGACTGAACAGCGGATGCGATCTAGATTTATAAATGTGGTTTTCCGCTGAGGTCTGGGTTGTAGAATCCGTATAACCTTGTAAAAAAATCTCTGTGAGCCTTTAGAGAGCAGTATACCTGGGCATTCAAACATAATATCAATCTCTGTATCCACTTCAACAGCGCGTGTGTTAATATTCGGTAAGATCTGAGCATGATTGTTTGACACTTTCTTGAAATAAATTCTGGCCACTCTCTCGTTTAAAGCTGCCAGGACGGCTCGTAATAGAAGGAATTTTGGATCGAGGAAATCATTTTCAAACCTTGGTCTGTCTTTAACAAGGACTCGGGACAGAAAGTCCGAGGAGGAACAGACAAGTAGTGGTACATTTTTCTGTGTATTCTGGAATACTACCAGCAGACCGCCCAGTAGCGCGGATGAGAATATTACTGCTGTTTGCGGAACATAGGGCGCGGATCAAAATTTCATCAAAAACTGTGGTTTTCACTAATGCCCCTGTATCTTGCTTGCCTCTACTCCAAATGCCCTGAAAACATTACCAATCGATTTCTACAGATGTTTTACAGTGCTTAGGCTGCCTAGAATTTTCATCCTCTTCGCTGATCGCTGAGTAAGCAGGATCATGTGATCTTGCACTAATGCCCTGCTTCAGAGGAAGGATGGCGTGTGGACCCCTGGATTTTTGTCTGTGAATCTTTTCAAATGTTTTACACTGTCCTGGGTGGTTTTTGTTGCAATTGATCCTGCAGAAACATACAAATAGATATACGCATAAATTTGTTGCTCTCAGCATGTCAGCTGTACCGCAGCAGCAAGGTATTGTGCCTATTTAGATAGCCAATGCAATGCACGGGATATTGAAGAATCCTGAAACAAAAATTTGGGGCACACTGAGTTGTTTTCCTTTCCGAACAGGGGCAACAGTGGAAGACCACCTGAATTTGCTTACAAAGCCATCAACAACAGAAATAAATATCCTAGTGAGCCTAAGCACTGTAAAACATCTGTAGAAATCGATTGGTAATGTTTTCAGGGCATTTGGAGTAGAGGCAAGCAAGATACAGGGGCATTAGTGAAAACCACAGTTTTTGATGAAATTTTGATCCGCGCCCTATGTTCTGCAAACAGCAGTAAGGACAGAGTTTCGCTCTCAACATTGAAATCAGTTTCGGTCTTGACTGTCACCCGGATACCAGAATCATATTGGCCAGGACGTATAATCTGCGCATGCAAAAATACTGTCATGATTTTTGGATCTGGTCCGATTATATCATATCTCCTCGCTGGAATTGCATTGAGTGACTCTTCAGCGGCAAAAATTCGGAAACCACTGCTTATGTTGGTTAGGGTGTAGTTTGGGTCAAAAACCATTATTTCATCTGTTTGAATTGGCTGCTCATTATATTGTTGCTCCTCGTCGGTTAGCGCGAGCTTGTCACATAGATCGTGATTGGAAATGGTAGGATTCCACTTCGGTAAAATACTGTCTATCAACATTTTTGCTGTTTCAATACATTGTCCGGGGTGGTTACAACCAAGAAGTGTTCGGTCCTGATGACATGAGGGGCAGCCACAGTTTTTCCGGCCGATACCCGAGGGATTTACTTGATGTGGTTTTCGTACTACAGTTGTTTTTCGATCTGCGATGTGAAGGGTATCGCGCACTGTTCGCACATGGTGGTTCAATCTAAGACATTTTGCAGCCATCAGGCGGCAGGCGTGCTGATACAGAGTCTTATTGGTTGCAGGATGTTTCCAAATAGGCATTGCCAGTTTCACGTCATTGGTGATAGACAAGCCCGTGAATTTGAGGTCATATTTTCTGGCGACAAGAATCATCCGCTTGATTTGCTCGGGCAATTTTGTTTGGCTCGAGAGTGGGACATGTACATCCTGTAAAAATATATTCACAATCTGTCCTGGATGGAAATTAAGGTAGCTCATCTCCAGAAAGTCTGCTAGGATAGAATCAACAAAGTAACACCAGGACGCACGATCTTGTCCCAGTTCTAGGTAGGATTTTAGGTTCCATAGGTCAATTGCTTCATTTCGGGCAGTTATGTCCAGGATTCGTTTTCCGCCATCAGAAATGTCCTGAATCATAGTTTCATGGCCAACTCTAGCTTTTTTTCCATCCCAAAGAAAGGTGTGTTCAGTCCTGATCAGAGTATCTTCGACATCTTTTGGCATCCCTTGAACTCTGGTCAAATATTGTGTTCTGCCTCCGATCACCATGTTTATAATATGTCGCTTTCCTTCTAGTGTTGGTCCTGAGGCCTTCCATCTTTCAAGGTCCTTTGCAATTTTTTCTAGCACTGATGGCCACGGTGTGGTATATGGCACATTATTTCCGATCCAAGCACCTAACATGCGGCAAGTTTGGCCATCGGGGATGATCCTCAGAGTCTCGTCTATTGCTCCGATCCGCATTTCATGGTTTATACGTCGCTCTCGTAACACCTTAGCACGATATGCAGCCGTGCCAAAAGGTAGTAGCACAGTTTTATGTTCGTTAAATTTTGCGGTCGATGCGGCGCACCATAACCGGAGAATTTCCCAAAGCGTGTCAAGCGAATCTTGAGATGACAGGTATACAGTGGTATCATCTGCGAAGAGGGAAGTTATAAGATTTTCATTTTTACCAGGTATTTCGACTCCTTTAAGGTCTGAATTTCGTAGTAAACATGCTAGGGGTTCGATTGCCAGGTTAAATAACAGGCATGAGAGGGGATCACCTTGTCTGACCCCACGAGTTACGAAAAAAGGTTCACTCATTTCTCCATTAATCATTACAATTGTCTCGGCTTTGGTATAGAGGGATTCAACTGTATTGCAAAATTTGGGTGGGAAACCCATGTGCTCAAGGACTCGCAGGAGGTACTTGTGGTTAATTCTGTCATATGCTTTTTCTTGATCTAGAGCTACTAATCCATCCTCCTCCACGGCTTCAGCGTAGTTAAGGAGGAATTTTGCCAGTTTCACCTGGTCCTCAATCTTTCGTCCTTTCATAAATCCAGCTTGGTTAGGATGCACAAGACTGGGTGCGACATCCATTAATCGCAGAGAATATGTCTTCGTCATTAGTTTGTAGTCACAGTTGAGGAGGGTTATTGGCCGATAGTTACTAATCAAGGACCGGTCTCCTCTTTTAAATGCTGGGCATAGCCAACCAATGTTAAAGTAGGACTTGTCTGTGATGCCGTACTTTTCAACATCTTCGTAAACCTCTGTAAGGAAAGTCAATACATCAAACATTTTATGGTCTTTTCCCTGGCTTTGGCGGAACAAGATCTCCAGTGTTTTGTAAAATTCATATGGAACTCCGTCCATTCCCGGAGCTTTCCCATTGTTGGACAGTTTGAGAGCATTTCTCAGTTCATCTGTTGTTATACCCTTATCCATATCATGGAATCCCCTTTCAGACAAGTGCACCTTGCATTTTTCCAACGTGATTTCAGTTGCCATAACTCTCCCATATTCATCTGGCTGATCCTTGTCTTGAATAGAATTGTGATAGTCCCTGGCAATCTTTGCCATCCGTTTCGGACAAGTTTCGTAGTGTGGAACTGACAAATTCGTGTTGTCGTCAACCTTGAATTCATGAATTGATTCTTTAGTATGATAACCTTTGGCTGAATGTGTCCAGGACTTTGTACGCAAGGTTTCGCCTTCAACATCATAGCGCGCTTCCGATAACGCCTTTTTTTCAGATTCTTCCTTCAGAAGGTCAGAAATCTTTTTCTCCAGCAAATAAATAGCCAAAGACTTCTCTTCCTGCGGCATATCCTCGTCATGAATGATAATATTTAACTGTGCTCTCCAAGCTCTTATTTGACGAGTGGTCTCATTTGTGACGTATCGCGAACAGTGTTTCCCATAGATCGTCACATCGCTCTTGAATTTTGCCCATAAAGTTTGAATATTGTTGGTTGGGTCGCGCTCAGACTGTCCAAGGTCTTCTTGATCTTTTAGCATTTGGGACGCCAGAGACTGAACTTGATTCATGAATTTCTGCGTCTTCAGTAGGTATAGTGGCATGCTCCAGCGTCCCTTACCAGGTTGCTCATGGGGCCTACATGTTACTTGGGTTATTACTAGTCTATGGTCACTCTTCACTGAGCAGTCTTTAATCTCCCAGCCTCTGAATCTCTTAAACTGTTGATTATCGACATTGATTCGGTCAAGCCGGGAGTATGAGTCATGGCTTTCATTGGTCTGCTTATTTTTTCGGTGTTGAACACAGGTATAATCTCGTGTGTCCGGAAATGTGAGTCGCCATCCATCAAGCCATCGGAACAAATCTTTAAGTCTTTTAAAGCTTTCAGGAACACTTTCTATAGCCCCAGAATTTCTGTCTATCGGATCTTCAACAAAGTTCCAGTCTCCCAGTGCAATGGTTGGGAATGGAAGCTGCGGGTCTTCAGCCCACTTCCCCCAAAGGTCTTTCCACATCCGGTCCCTGTCGTCAGGTTGGTTTGGGGCATATATGTTTAAGATGTTCAACGACTCTCCTTTATGCCATGGGACAATAATCATGTAAGCGCGTCCGGGAATCAACTCATATTCACGGATATTTTCAGTATCTAAAAACTTTTTGTTGAGAACAAATGCCACGCCTGCCGTTGAGCATGGTTTTTCAGGATGAGCCGAGTGGTATACTTTGAACCATCGGCCAAATATATTATTGAATTGTGTTGCCGATTCAGCATCGAAGTGGGTTTCTTGAATTCCAAGGATCCCTAGATTGTTGTCGTCCATCGTTTGTTTGAGGTATCTGAATTTATGGTTGCGGTTATGCATCGACAGATTCACGTCTCGTCCAGCAATGTTAAGTGAACCAATCGTTAGATTTGATCTTGTAAACTTTCCCGATCTAAGAACTCTCGGGGGTTTGTGTCTTTTCCTAATGGCCAGGTTCTCTGCTTCCCAGCTGTTTACATCAACATCAGAGGAGCCTATCTGGCACTGCGAATATTCAGGTGGTAAATTCTGGTCAAGTCTGTCAGTGGTATCCATATGTGAGTTGATATTCGCTGTTTCATTTGACTCATTTGAGCGGGAGTTTCGCGTCCTCTCAACATCTCCCGCAACCATATCAAATTGTGTATGAGTACCGTCTGCAATATGGGCAGTTGAAACTCTCTTTAGCTCGTGACTCTCCATAGAAGCAGGAGCCAACCATGGAGAATTACGGTCCAAAGTGACCATATCGGAGGACCCAGAGGTACCCTGGTGCTGCTCTTCGCAGGTCACTGTAGCAGCCAGCGCAGCAGAACTGTCACAGAAGGGGCCGCACATTGGGTAGTCAGGGCTAGGCCCCGAATCACCCTGACTCCTGCTGATTTCGTGCTCTGAACTCGTCGCCGGCAGGCACTGACGAGAGGGAGGTACCACGTCCCCGAAACCCTCCCGTGATCCAGGAGGGCCCTCGGTACAAAATCGATATTCGTTTGGTTGTATAGGCATGTTTTAAGGTGCGTTTTTTGACCGCCGTCACAAGGAAGGATACATAAAATATATAGTATAGCCCGGGCCTGTTATATTCCTGGTAAAAGCGTCATTCGACCTATCAAGATCAGATAGAGAAATGCCGGGTGTTAACAGCATGAGTAAGACTTGGTGTAATCTCAGCAGCGAGTTGTCCTCGCTGACCAAATAAAACGATCAATTATCCTGACCAAGCAAAAGTACAATCAATTCAAAATTGATCGCCATGTGCGCGTGTTGAATAAGCTTTCATCTTTACACCTTGGATTGGACGGCTGTTGAGTTACGCATCTGGTCGAACTTGAGCAAAACAGGTACACTTGACGAGCATTTACATCTGTAGAGCGATATCCATTGAATTTAAAATGTTGGTAAAAACAATCACAAAAGTATGTATGAGCTTGTGACCCACTGAAACAGCCATGTCTGTTGAGCACTTGGATACAACTTGGCGACAGCGGCATGGGTCACGTGATTTCGGCTCGGGTCCGGAATAACCGAGTCATTACTGACGTGGGTGGAGTATATAGAAGCGGCGTCCGCAACGGGGAGCCGCACAGCGAAGAGGAGGGTAGGGGGATGGGTGTGAAGAGGATTAGGGAGAGGAACATACCCTCAACTCTGCATTCATTGAATATAAGCAGTAGCGTTAACCAGAAGCGGCTCGACATCGACAGACAATCTAGAGCAGGGAGAGTGAACAGGGCATGGGCATGAGACGAACCTAGCAAGATGCCATACTATCCATTGTCCCGTGGCTTCCAAGTTTGAAGCATTTGAGGCCATAATGTACAATATAAGGCCGCAAGGCACAATATCATATTTTGGTCTCAAGCGACCTGCGACTCACATCGCGGCTTAGGCGCCATGGCGGGGGTCACCGTGGGCGCAAACCCGGGCCGCAAAGCCCACTCCTATCCGCCCCCAGCCCCCATATCGCTGCCAACGCCGCCGCCGACGAGCAAGCCAGCGTGGGAAAGCAGGAGATGGTGGTGGTTCCGGATCAAAGAGCCCCCGTCCCCTCCTAATCTTAATCCGGCCCTTCACATCGACAATCGCGGTGAATGCTCTAACCACGATGTTCAGCTCGATCCTACTCTTGAGCCGGCTTTTCCGCCCAACTACGATGAGTTACCGTACATAGAATTACCTGGTGATTTTGCCGATTATCTTCTGTGAATTGGCATACTGCAATAAATTTCAATTGTTTACTTTCTGGTGAGCACACCGTGTTTATGATGTAAAGCAACTCGACATTCGAAAATAAGTCGGGGATTATGACATCACATATGACGCCTGCCGCGTGCCATAGCTTGCGCAGTGTGGGTTTTCAAATACGAGGTCTTCAGTATGTATTGCGTTGAATTGAACAGCTGCAGCAAACTTAGTTGAATTTACTCCAGGGCCAAACCAAATTCAAGACATCAAAAATACGACCAAAATACTATGAGAATACTCACCGGGCCAATTGAGATGGTGGTGGTAAGACGGGAAAAGTACCTTCGGGGTGTAACCCGGCCGAGAGTCGGTATTGTCCGGGCCGCTTCGGCCGGGCGGATGGCGGGGCACATCGGGCGGGGGTGCGCGACAGACACTAGTGGAAGTGCAAGCGCTGCAGTAGAACAACAGCATCGGCATCCAGAAATAGAATTTGCGATGGCCAGTTGCGGATCTCCTGGCGCAGAGCCTCGAACGGCTCAGGAAGCACTCAATAGCCCGCAGAGTAATGCATGGGCTGAAGCTATGGAGGAGGAAATCAATCAGCTTGAGAAGGCGAATGCATGGGATATTGTTAAACCCCCACTGAATGCGAACGTTTTGCGATCCCGCTATGTGTTCCGCACCAAGCACGACAGCAACAACGAAATTAATCGCTACTGAGCGCGATTCGTTGCCAAAGGAAATACGCAAGTCTACGGTATCGATTACACCGAGACTTTTGCGCCTGTTGTCAAATTATCCACGCTCCGAGTTATATTGGCTTTGGCTGCACAGCGCGACTCCGAAATACATCATATGGACGTCAAAAGTGCTCACATCAATACGGAAATCAAGGAGACCGTATACGTCCAGCATCCCCACGGATATTTGGAGGCCAAAGAAAATTACCAGCACCTCAAGAAGGAGGAACTTCGCTCGTTCGTGTTGCTACTGAAGAAAGCATTATACGGAACGAAGCAAGGTGCACGCGGTTGGTACAAGAAACTTGCGGAAGTCATGAAGGCTTTCGGATTCCGCATATGCAGCTCGGATCAAGCTGTGTTCATTAAGGGAACAGGAAACGAGTCCAGTCCGGTGTCACTTTGTTCGCGAATCATGCACAACCCAGGATGCGTGCATTGGGAAGCTGTTAAACGAATTTTGCGTTACCTGAAAGGAACGAGAAACCTACGGCTTTACCTTGGTGGAGTGAAAGCACCACTACACGGCTATTCAGACGCGGACCATGCCTCACAAAAGGACCGGCATTCAATATCTGGTTATGCCTTTATGATTGGAGGTTGTGTCTCTGCTAGCTCAAAGCGGCAGCCTATTATCGCACTATCCAGCACAGAAGCAGAATATATTGCGATGACCCACGCAGCGAAGGCAGCGCTATGGATGCACGCACTCATCGGCGAATTGAACGAGCCGTTCAATTCCGCGACACCACTCCACTGTGACAATCAATCCGCGATAGCTTTGTCCAAAGACAACCAATTCCATGCGAGGACCAAGCACATCGATTTGCGCTATCACTACATTCGGGAGATGATTGAAAATGAAGAAATCTGTCCCCTCTTGCCCCACTGAAGAAATGATGGCAGATATATTTACCAAGGCACTACCCAAGGCAAAGCTGGAATATTTCGTTGGCAAGCTTGGGCTATGTTACGCTTGAGGGGGAGTGTTGTGATTTGGCAAGTGGATTAGAAGCCCGCGCTTGTCAACCGAAGTCCGCAAGCGGAGGAGGAGACGGAGTAGGAGTATGGAGCCTGATGGAGTCGAAGTATGGAGTCGGGGACTTACGTTAAGTCAACGGACTCAGGGACTCAGCGGAGTAACCCAAATGGAGCTGCAGAGTACGGAGTACGGAGAAGGAGCTCAGACGACAAAGTCCAATTATGTTATGGTACCTTATGGTTCACGGTTTCTTGGACAGCCTTTTACTAAGTAGATATTACACATGTTACTGTATATAAGGACTCGAGCTGTACTCAAATAAATCAGTGTGATTCCCCCCGAATTTAATCGTCCTCACAAGGCGCCTCCTTCCCCTCTGCGCCACCATTCCTCACAACACCTTGCATCTACCAAATATCTCCTCGATGATCACCAGGGGACCTACTATTTCTCTCATGTAATGGTAAGAACTGAGAGTAACAGCTGTGTCTTGGGAACAATTCGAACATCCACTCCTCGTTACCATACAGTCAAGTAATGGTCATTGCATCAGGTGATATGCCTCTCTCTCGTTATAAAATTGCGTGTGCCTGTCCGAAGCCTTTTAAACTCCGCTTTTGGCACATCAGCCCCAAAACTTTGGAAGCGCTCGGTCCGGACCTTTGGAATCGCTCAATAAACGGTGCTTCCTCAGGGCTTTTGGCCCCATGATCTCTACACAACGCCAAACTCCGCTTTTCGCCGTCAAAGTTTCTGAGGCACCAATTCAAGCGCCAAACTAACGCCAATGATTCAACCGTGGAAGCACGTGTGCACACCTATAAACTGTATGCAATGCCAGTCATCATTTGGAAACTTTCCGAGGTGCTATTTCAAGCGCCCAACCAGCGCCAGTAACTTGAAATTTACTCGCAACTTTATCAATTTGGCCCTTGCTTGCTTTGAAGGATGGGCTAGAAAAATCTGAACTTGATTGCAACCTGACAGAGATGATGAGTCACATACTTATTGAGTTTCTGAAATCATATCCGACAAAAGGCTTCAGACAGCATAATTTTATAGAAATAGAGATACTGGCAAAAACAAATTGCTGCCATTGTGTGGGCTGTTGGCTGAATCACTTCAATCAGAATTTTTCTCTGAAGTTTTCATGAATTTCATGATGGTTTGGCCACTTTACTTGCATCATTGGCTCGCAAAAAAAGAATGATAAAAAACATGTTTCTCTTAAAACTCGACCACATGATATAGCAAAATTTAAAACTTATTTTCATTACACCCATGTTGGGGTATCTACAAAACCCTCAAAATGACTGCACATTGTGACCCTAAACCTCATCGATTCCACTGTACATCTCCTTTGCATAGCAAATTATGTCTCTCCGTTCATCCAACTGATCTTATTATTTGTTTTCATATGCAAACAGCTGTAAGTCCAGGTTTTTTACGTCTTTCTGTGATCAAGAAAGGGGAGGGGGACCGCTCTGCGGTCCCCCGAGCACTTTTTCATTTAATAAATGCTTCTCTGCTGCTATTTGCTTCCTTGTAAGCTTCTCTGATTTCTTTGAGGGAGGAAACATTTTTATTGTGCATGAATTAGCCCCAAATAGGCAAAAGAAATTGCCTACACATTGAATCCGGTTCCGACATTAGTCATAAACTGCTAGCTAGGGAGAATTAGACCAAATGGAGAGATATGCAAGGTGCCTGAAAGAAGGCAGTGCATGGGACAAACAGTAACATGCTGGTTGGTATCAAGCGACAGACTCGGAATTCCACATTTTCTTGACTGACCCGTCTTTGTTTGACAGGTTCAAACATCTATCAGCAGAGTTAAGAAGGCTCCGGAAGGCCACTAGGAGACACATGAAAAACCAAGGAGAGTCTTAGAGAGAGAGACAAGCATCACGGCTTATGTGCGTTATGTGCGCAATACCATCGGCATATAAGATAAATACCTACATGTCTTGAACCCCATGAGCCACCTCCTAAGATGCTACTGTCGCCACAATCTGACTGAACTACATTACAACATGCTTGAATCTCACTATATGCACTCTGGAAACCCTTGCCAGCAGTCTGAAAAGCCCCCTCTTGACAGCCATGGCTAGCATGGGTGTGAGCCCCCCCTGATGCTCACCACAGGGCACTGTGCACAGTGCTACACTCCCCACTGAGCCCACTGTGTGGGGTTTTACTGAGCGTGGTTTAAAATCCATACTGTGCCACTCAAGCTTGATCAAGTGCCATTATTAGGCAAGTTTCACTGATGGTACTTAGCTGAGGCTCGAGTCCCACTGATGGCCCTTTTCCGACAGTTAGCCAACTCCCACTCTTGTCCCACTCCCACCCTTCTCTTCATTACTTGCTTGACTCGCAGGCATGTGGTCTGTCAAAAATGGACTGGCATGTCATAACTGACAGCCTGTCAAAGTTCCCCTGAAAGGTTAAACTGTGATGTTGAAAAAATAGCTGCAGGGAAAGGCCTCGAGGTTACCCAAGATAACGGAACTGGGTGGGTAGACGGGAAAAAAGGTGCAAATTAGGAAGAAGCAAAACATATACATATCAATCATTTGATGGCGTCAAGTTCTATGCCAGATATGAGCATCACATCTTCTGTGCAGGAGATGGACAGTAGCCAATGAAAGCGAAAATTCCTGTGGGCACACAGAGTAAATAATGACATCTCTCAAGCCCATGATCTGCCACAAAATGCCCCCACAACCCACTGTCACTCAAATTCGACTCAACAACATTACAACATGTTTAACTATTGCTGCAAGTACTCTGGAAATCCTTGTTGATAGTCTGAAGAGCCCGTTCCTGGAGGCCATTTCCAATACAACTCAGTCTCTCTTGAAAAATGTGGAGGTAAATTAGCACTGAATGTGCTACAACCATGAATCTCAGTCAACCCAACAGACTGTCAGACAAAATAAGAATGACTGTACCCAATTATTGGAGCAAACTTACGAGCTGCTGAATGCAATTCTGATGGTTCACATCAATTCTGACACTGGAGCGGAATTGCCACCAAGTGTGTTGACTCACATTGGAAAGTTCACAGAGTATGGTACTTCACCCAAGGAAAAAGAACCCCGTCATATTAATGATTGTTGTCAGGACCCTCCAAAAAATTCACACATTTGTTGAAGCTCAACATGGCAGCAAGCCCAAGAAAATTTTCCATCAAGGCGAGATGAGTACACTGCTCAAGGATTGCAAGACAGGATTGCAAGAGGGACTTGAGATTTTTCAGGTCTGATATCTGTTTGATAATTCAACCACTGGTTGAGGGATTTGATACATAGGTCCCAGTGGGCAATCACATGAAAGACCTTACACAGATGCAAGAAGATGCAGCAAAGCGAAACAAAGAAGTACTTGACATGATTGAAGCGCTATCAGATACAACCAGTTCAGACAGAGCATCCTCTGTATGAAAAATTTCCCCTGAGATTGTCAAGTAATGAATGTTGCACAGATCAGTGGGCTTTATTTGGGCTCTCATAACAGGTCAGTTTCTACTTGTCTCTCAACAATATCTTTTGTATCTGGCATATTCAAGCTCCAACTCAATCTCTATGCTGCCATCGGAACCCAAGATATTCCATGGACGAGACTTAGAGCTATCAAACATTCTTCACCTTTTCAGCCAAGGAACACCCAGGATTGCAATTTGGGTGCAGGTGGAATGGGAAAGACCAGTCTTGCATGAGCTGTTGTCCATTATACAGAAATTACTGAGAGGTATAATCAACATCGGTTCTTTGTTGCTTGTGATTCAGCAGCAACCCAAATGGAACTTGCTGCTCTCATAGGAGCCCATGTTGGACTGAAGCCAGGAAAAGACCTTACACACCCAGTCATCCAATACTTCTCTAGCAGCTCAAAATCTCTCCTGATTCTGGATAATCTTGAGACAATGTGGGAGCCAGTTGAGTCCCGAGGCAAAATAGAGGAATTTCTGTCACTCCTCACAGGTGTGGATCATCTAGCATTGGTGGTAGGTCCCAAGGATTTTCACCTGTGCTTTGAACTTATACAAATTAGATCACAATGCGAGGAGCAGAAAGGCCAGCTAAAGTGGCATGGACTCATCCATTTTTGCCAGCTCTGAAGCCTTTGGAGCAAGATGCAGCTCGACAAACATTTATAGATATTGCAGACAACACACATGATTCAAACGAGGCTGACAAAGCATGCCGACCAAGATGCCCGAGCCTTGCTGGGTTCGAACACGTTCAAATGCTGAACCCAACCTGAACAAATGTTCATGTTCCAGGTTTAGTGCTTACTTGAACCGAATGCCAGGTTCAGGTTCAGCATTCAGAGCAAAGTGCCCTGAACCTGAACCTAACTGGACCTTGTGTTGGTTTCCTGTAATGACAGTCAGAGACAAAAGCGTTGGGGCTCCTTTCTCAGGCTTGTTCCACTTGTCGCTTGGCTCAGATGGTAAATGGACGGCAGCTCAGCAGGAAAACAGGTCCATGCGACATAGAGCTACCTACCAGCTACCGCATGTCCAGAGGTAAGTCTGATGTTGCGTGGCTAACCCTATGTGACCGAGATACATTGTGTCCCCATCCACAGCATGCCGCCCTACAATCCATTCTTGGATTTCAAAATAACCGAGATGCCCGAGCCTGCAAGGCCTTGGGAAGAATAATAATGCACACATAAAAAATGAAAGTCACTCATCCTCAGGCCTCAAGATCCCCGTTGCCAGATTATTCACTCTGCAGGGCAATGTGGAGTGAGGATAGCTATATCATAATCATAGTGTCAAGGAGCCCAGTCCAACAACCTGATGAATCCCAGTTCAAATTTATTCATTTGAAGAGTGTGTTGGGGTCATTTCCAACTGTGATTTGGGCCACCAACCGATGGTTCAGGACTACAGTATTCTACAAAAAGGAAGCCATAATCCAAGCTCCAACGTCTAATTGGGATGCATATAGGACAACCAACATCTTCTAATGGTCCCAAGCCAACAAATTCATTCTTATTTCAAGGAAATGCTGTTGAACCACTAGACAAATTTCAAGCCATTATCCATATATCCAAGGGGTGACTCTGAGTAAATTTTTGCTTTAGAAATACTGGTTATACCGCAATGCCTAAAGCAATTTCGTGCCACCCCGGCAGTTTGGATTGTGGTCGAGAAATTCAGAATTTTCCCTTGGATATTCCACATGACTGAGATACCTCTCATGGAATAACCTTTCCCTCTTTAACCCCCTAACCAAAACTCCTGTTCAGTAAAGGTACTTCTGAGTTCATACCGACATTCAAATGAACTTGAAATAAACCAGAATCCCTTTGCCGTTAAAGGAATACAATTTTTTCCAGCATGTCCTGGTGTAATTGAAGGAGTGCAAACACAGTTTGAATGGTTTATTTTTCATTGTACTGGGTGTCCAAAGAAGGAAACGCAAAAAAGAAATCCAAAAAGGAAAGAGAAAAGGAGAAAGGGAGGTTTTCGTTCCAAATCCTTCGTTCCAGCATTGGAGGTTTGCTGATGACTGAGGCAAGTTGAACGGAAGTTTGAGGTGAGTTCAGGTTTAAGAAAATATTCATGTTCTGCGACATCTCGAAGACTAAAATATACATGACATGAATAACCAAAAAATTCATGTGGAGACTACAGGACATAAGTACTAGTCAAGAGTAATTAAGGTATGAATTAAGTCTGTCAGGCACAGGAACAGTAAGGAGAAAGCAGGAACAAAGGGTGGAGATCTGAAAACAAAGTGCACTGCAGGGCAGTGCACGCACATGCAACTCGTATTCCAACATTATCCTCATACAGTCAAAAGAATTGCCTGCATATTCGGTTCCGACATTAGATGTAAACTGCTAGCTAGGGATAATTAGGCCAAATGGGGCAAGGTACATGAAAGAAGGCAGTGCATGGGGCAATCAGTAATATGCCGGTTGGTGTCAAGCGACAGACAACATTTTCTTGACTGACCCATCTTTATTTGACAGGTTCAAACATCTATCAGCGGAGTTAAGGAGCTCCGGAAGGACCCTAGGAGACACATGAAAAACCAAGGAGAGTAGAGACAAATATCACAGCTTATGTGCACTATGTGCGGGATATTTATGACCATTGAGGGGTAAATTCCCAATGACACACGGGATAAAAACTCTATGTCTCCCAAGACCCTTGATCCAATACCAAGATGCCCCCCAATTCATTGTCACTCAAATTCGACTCAACAACATTACAGCATGTTTGACCATCACTACAAATACTCTGGAAATCCTTGCAAGCAGCCTGAAGAGCCCCTTCTTGGCGGCCATCTCTAACACAACTCAGTCTCTGTTGAAAAATATACAGGCATGTTACCACTGAATCTGCCACAACTGTGAAACTTAATCAAGGATGACAGACTGTTAGACAAAATAAGAATGTCTGTAATGAATTATTGGAGCAAACTCACGAGTTGCTGAATGTAATTCTGATGATTCACATCAATTCTGACACTGGAGCGGAATTGCCACCAAGTGTGTTGACCCACATTGGAAAGTTCACAGAGTATGTTGCTCAACTTGAAAAAGAAAAATCCATTGATACTGACCACTGTTGTCAGGACCCTCCACAAAATCCACACCTTTGTTGAAGCTCAACAGAAGGGCAGCACACTCAAGAATTTCTTCCGCCAAGGTGAGATTAATACCCTGCTCAAGGATTGCAAGGGAGGATTGCAACAGGGACTTGAGACCTTTCAGGTGTGGCATCTGTTTGGTAATTCAACCACTCATTGAGGGATTTAATACATAGGTCCCGATGGTCAATCACATGAAGGACCTTACACAGATGCAAAAAGATGCAGAAAGGCAACACAAAGAAGTGCTTGACATGATTGAAACTCTGTTGGATACAACCAATTCAGATGGAGCATCCTCTGTATGAAAATTCCACTCCTCTGAGAGAATCAAGTAATAAATTTTGCACAGATCAGCAGGCCTTATTCAGGCTCTCATAACAGGCTAGTTTCCACCGGCTTTCAATGATATCCCTTGTATCTGATATATTCAAGCTCCAACTCAATCTCCATGTTGCCATCAGAACCCAAGATATTCCATGGACGAGACTCAGAGCTTTCAGACATTCTTCACCTTTTCAGCCAAGGAAAACCCAGGATTGCCATTTTGGGTGCAGGCGGAATGGGAAAGACCAGTCTTGCAAGAGCTGTCATCCATCATACAGAAATTACTGAGAGGTATAATCAGCATCGGTTCTTTGTTGCTTGTGATCCTGCAGCAACCCAAGTGGAACTTGCTGCTCTTATAGGAGCTCATGTTGGACTGAAGCCAGAAAAGGACCTTACTCGCCCTGTCATCCAATACTTCTCCAGCAGCTCAGACTGTCTCCTGATTCTCGATAATCTTGAGACATTGTGGGACCCAGTCGAATCCCGAGGCAAAATAGAGGAATTTCTGTCACTCCTCACCAGTGTGGATCATCTTGCATTGGTGGTAGGTCTCAAGCATTTTTCACCTGTGCTTTTGAACTCATGGTGACTAGATTACAATGCGAGGAGCAGAAAGGCCAGCTAAAGTGGCATGGACTCACCCATTTTTGCCTACTCTCAAGTCCTTGGAACAAGATGCAGCACGACAAACATTTATAGATATTGCAGACAGTACACATGATCCAAAAGAGGTTGACAAGGTCCTCTCTCTGACAGACAATATGCCTCTTGCAATCAATCTTGTTGCTCATCTGGTTGATTCTGAGGGCTGTGCCCATGTATTATCCCGCTGGGAGGAGGAGAAAACATCCTTGATCTCGGATGGAAATAACAGAAGATCCAACTTGGACTTGTCAATTTCACTGTCCTTGTCAAGTCCTAGACTCAATCCCCATTCAAAGGATCTCTTGAGTCTCCTGTCAATGCTCCCTGATGGTCTTTCAGATGTTGAGCTGGTGCAGAGCAAGCTTCCAATTGATAATATCCTGAGTTGCAAAGCAACATTGGTTGGTACTGCCTTAGCCTACAGCGATGAACACAAGCAGCTAAAAATATTGGTACCTATCAGAGAGTATATGCAGAAGATCCAGCCACCTGGGAATCACCTCATTCGACCTCTTCTCAAACATTTCCAGGGATTACTTGAATTCTACATGGAATCCGAAGGAAATGAATCAAGTTCTAGTACAGTTGCTCGCTTATCATCCAACTACTCGAACATACAAAATGTCCTTCAGAATGGGTTGCAACAGGGTCATCCAGACCTACTGAATGGCATTTACTGTGCATGTTATCTGAATACCTTTAGCCGACGCATGGGACAAGGAGCTATTTCTTTGATTCAACAGATTCACAATGTCCTTCCACACCCTCGTGATCATCGTCTCGAGGCTTACTTCATTCTTGAGTGCTTTAACTCGCGGATTTATTCAATTTCCAATCTGGAGACACTAGCTTCTGATGCCCTGGAACACTTCAAGGATTTTGATGACCCAGGTCTTAAATGTATGCTCCCTGATTGATATGGGTTGTTGGCACTCATATGAATTCACACAGGCAGATTCTATAACTCCTTGGCAAATTATTATCGGTTCAAGGGTGATATATCCTCTGTCAAAAAATTTTGTGGACATGCTATATCTCTAGCACTATCAACTGGGAAGAACAAACAGCATTCCACAGCATTGCAAAATCTTGCACTGGTTGAATGGGACCTTGGTGATTACTATGCAGCTCAAGTGCATGTAAATGAGGCCCAGAGACTGGCTATTGTGTCTGCAGATTTATACAGAGAAGCACAGGCACTCTGTGTTAAGGCTACTTGCTCCCGTACACTGGGGAACTACACAAAAGCCATGTCTCTCTGCATTAGGGCAAGAGACCTCTTAGGTCTTTGTGGCATGTCCCATGGAACCTTGGACCATGATATCATGAGCACTCAGGCAGAAGTCCACAGACACAAATCAGAATATGTTGAGGCTCGCAGTATCCATACTTGCATTCTTGAAGCAATCTCTATACAGGATCCCTCCAGTTATGGTTATGCTTTACTTAATGTCGCTGAAATTGATGGGCTGATTGGTGCTCCAAAGAATGATGTGCAGAGGAATTGTGACAGAGCCAGAAAAATGTTGGGCTCTGCAGGTGATGTTCAGGGATTGACAATGTGTGATGTTATTCTTGCAGATCTCTACCTGAGAGAAGGACATTCATTGGAAGCCAGGACTATTTTTAAAAGGTGCCTCAACGTGAAAGAATACTCCCAAATTCAAACTTATTGTCTGGAGCGACTTGGTGATGCTAGCTACTGGGTTGGTTCAGAACAGATGTTCAGCTGGACAACAGTGTTTCTTGTGCATTCTGTTATTAAAAAAGAGAAACTCGGAATCTACAAAGCTTTTCAATTCCTTGGAGATGTCTTCCTTTCCCAGAACGATGAGCATATAGCCACCAGTTTGTTCGCAGTTGCTCTGGAGGGATTTACCCAGATGGATATCCATCGCAGCAGAGCTGAATGCATGCTGCGACTCGGAGACATTTCTATGGGACACAGTGACCCACTTAAGGCAGTGGAGTTTTGGGAGAGGGCAAGGCCCCTGTTTGAATGTTCCTCGCAGGCTCAACAGGTTCAACATATCAATGAGAGACTTGCTGGTATCAGTGATGATGTGCTAGAGCAACACAGAAACAACTTGGCTCATCTGGCAGAGCTCAATGCACCATCTGGAATTGTGGAAGAACTGGAGGATGATTTATCTGACATCGAAGAACTAGATAAGATGGATATGGGTGAAGAGAAAGAGCTTGGTTTGATTGTGGCCTGAGGCTTTCAGTGATTCTGCTGATGATTTTCTATGTTTTTATTTATGGTTACTGATTTGCTACATGTGTCCCTGTGGTTTGGTTTGAAATGAATGAGCATATTTATTTAATAAGAGACCTGAGTGTAGTTTCATCTTGAGAGGATAAGGTTCCATATTGTCAGGCGAAAACACAGAAGGAAGAGTCGAGCTAGACTCGAAGAGATGTTCCCCTGAGAAGACGGTGGAAAATCTTCTGGAAGCAGCAGCAGTGGGCGAGAAGGATGGTTGTTGTGGTGTGGTAGAGAGCGTGATGTTCGGACATATCCCGCCGATGGGGACCGGGGCGTTTGAAGTCGTGTTAGACATCGACATGCTCAGACTCCACGCAAGCCCTTATACTCGGTCACCAGAGGCTGCTTTATGCGGGGAAACAGCTTGAGGATGGGAGGAAGTTGCGTGGCATGTTAAAGTTTTGTGATCTTGATGCACCAGGATCAATTGTTGACTGCCAGTAGATTATTGCGTTCGGAAAGAGAGCACGCTGCACTTGGTGCTTCGAATCTTCGATGGCTTCGGCGCTTCCAGCCATTTTGCAGTTTCGTCTAAGTTAGCGTTGACCGACGGCAGGAGCTCGGTTTCAACGCGAAATTCACTGGGATCACGAAGTGAGCAATGACCAAAGTAGTGGAAGTGGAAGTGACTTCCACTGACGTTTCCACTTCCACCAGCCTTTCCACTTCCACTGGTGTCTGTCGCGCACCCCCGCCCGATGTGCCCCGCCATCCACCCGGCCGAAGCGGCCCGGACAATACCGACTCTCGGCCGGGTTACAACTTTTCCCGTCTTACCACCACCATCTCAATTGGCCCGGTGAGTATTCCCATAGTATTTTGGTCGTATTTTTGATGTCTTTAATTTGGTTTGGCCCTGGAGTAAATTCAACTAAGTTTGCTGCAGCTGTTCAATTCAATGCAATACATACTGAAGACCTCGTATTTGAAAACCCACCAGCGCTGGCACTGCGCAAGCTATGGCACGCGGCAGGCGTCATATGTGATGTCATAATCTCCGACTTATTTTCGAATGTCGAGTTGCTTTACATCATAAACACGGTGTGCTCACCAGAAAGTAAACAATTGAAATTTATTGCAGTATGCCAATTCACAGAAGATAATCGGCAAAATCACCAGGTAATTCTATGTACGGTAACTCATCGTAGTTGGGCGGAAAAGCCGGCTCAAGAGTAGGATCGAGCTGAACATCGTGGTTGGAGCATTCACCGCGATTGTCGATGTGAAGGGCCGGATTAAGATTAGGAGGGGACTGGATGGAATTTGGTGAGCCCTCGTCGTCCACGAGCCCGGTAAATTCATCCGCATCGGGTATCCTTTCCTTTGCCTTCTCCCCTCTGCGCTTTGTTTTCTTCACCCGGCTCGTGCTTTGAAGAGCTTTCTGCTGTTCACGAAGCTCCCGCGTCCAAGAGGCAGGCGGATCACAGATCGCGGATATGTTCCCACAACCACCCACCCCCCCCAAAAAAAGGCAGGTATGTGTCAGCTGACAACCACTTCCAGTTGACTGCTGCATTTTTGAAAACTCATTGGGTGTACATTGTGGGCCTAGCTGCACAGTTCATGTGACCATTGCTCAACAAGAATGAGTGAGAGGTACGGGCAAAATGGGAGGAGAGTCGCCTCATCGGTGGCTGTGTACAGCGCCACCTCGCGTGGCCCCATCAAATTCCGTGATCCAGAGATCACTCACCTCTTGCCCGCGTCTGCGCAGTGGAGCGCTCAAGGGCATCATCAATGCTCTCAAGTTCGGTGCGTGCTTCCAAACGTTCAACAGCTTGACAGTAATTCGATGATCGTCGTACAGCATTATTGTGGTCGCGCTGGGGTTTGGTGTTACGATGGTTTACCAAGACACAGCTCTTCTCGATCTCCCGAAGCTTTGCTTCCACTTGAAGATCCAGCTCATATCCTCTGTAAGAATAACGTAAATCTTCATTTCTGTCCGCGACATAATATGGAACTTACTTCTCAATCGCCTCGAGGAGTGATAGATTTGTTCCTGTGTGCTGATTGGTGTAAGGATGCGCGCTTTCATTGAGGTTCGTGTTGCCTGGAGTTAGATACCAGTCATCCTCCGGTATTTTGGACAAAAACTGATTAAAGGATGGAAAGAACCACGGTATTGAGTCCTTGTCTGTGATCCAGTCTGAAAAAGGTAAGTAGGAGCGCACATGAATATATTCAAATACTTACCTCTTACGACCTTGTATTCAGAATCTTTACACCACTGAATAAACACATCCATCTCTTGCTGCGTCTTTATGTAGGGAGATCTTCGAATTCGGCCCATGGGCTCATCCGGAACAATCATCGCTATGGAATAAAATTTCCTGTGGTGGCGTCAGTACAGTACTTTGCCAGCCCGACACAAAAACCTAAAATAGACCGATAGAGATGGAAGACACAGGTTCGAAGAATGTTCGGAAGTATGAGCTTCGGGCTCCTCTCGTGGATACCACTGAGATGGGGGCGGTTTCGATTCACGAGGTACGCCCCCAATGCATTCGCCTGCGGCTTATTTCCATCCACGAGGATCGCCTTCAAGCCCTCCCCGTCAATGAACTTAAAATTTGACTTCGGCCTTTGTGATATGCGCGATAGTCTCCCAAAGTCCGGGCCACATCTTCAGAAATACCTCGTATGTCTCATGCTGGCTGTAGATTCGCCCAATCGTAACTCCTATCAAATATCGGCCGTCATTATCACTCTTAACATTATAGTATATGACGCGACGCTTGAGGTCTGTCGAGGAATGGTTGCGCAAGGGCGTGACTCTGGCCTTGCGTGGCATGATCGCGGTCAGGACGAAGAGATTTGCGGTGTGACTTTGTTACCACACGTGAATGTGACAGTGGTCGATCGAACACGCTCTGAGTGCGCGTTGCGAGGCTCTGAAATGTTCTAATGAACCCTTGCGTCTGGAGGAATGTAATGGGTAGGGCTGGGTCAAAAAACCAAGTCGATAGCGTGATTTGTTCAGTTATTAGAAATGTTCCATTATGTCAAGACGAGCCCTAAGTCGGCTAGACGTTGGGTGACAGGGAATAACCCGGCCGGGACGAGTGTCGAATAACCCGGTTAGAAAGTAGCGCGATACCCTATTAGGAGATAGCGTCGAATAACCTCGTCGTCTGGAGGAGATAATCGGCTTATATCGATAGTAGGGGGGATCTGGAATGACCCAAAGGCGGTATAGTAACCGCCTAAACACCAGACTCGAGTGGATCTCGAGGAGATGAGAATATAGAGCGAAGAGAGAGACAGGATTGTTGTGAGAATTTATCTGTGTCGTTGTCCAGCCAAGGTAGACTCGATTATAGACGAGGTAGAATCTACAGTACATGAGATTCTACAGGGTTTATATATTGTATTTACCTAGGAGTCGATCGATGGAACTGTCAGCACACAGGGTGTGTTTTGAATATGTAGGGGTTTCGATCAGGACACAGGGACGTATCCCTATACGTTCTGTGGTCCAGGGGTTTTTATCCCTGTAGGTTCCAACCATTGGAAACTCAGGTTATTGAATAACCCGATCGGCGTTATTGAAGTAATCCGCCCTGTGTTGTTATGACCGCAAGAGTTGTGAAAGAATCCGGGAGAATGCGGTTTGGGTTTATGGAATAACCCGTTGGCGTATGGAATAAACCCGCCGTGGAAAAGTTTGAAAAGAGTTTGTGAATGCCAAATCATGACACATTAATTACGGTGCAAAACACCTGTACACATGTTGATCGTGGAAATAATTTTTTCTGAGGGTGCATGCGCCTGCGAAATTCCTCTGCGAATCGTTTGGTAATGGTTTCAAGTGAAATGGACAAGAACTGGGAGGGTTATGGGCGATATATGAAAAACGATCAAAATCATCCATTTTTGGGGGAAAAAAACGGCCCGCGCCGTAAGTTCCGCAAGTAGCAGTAAACACAAACCATTCTCTTGCACGGCTGGGGTGCGGCTTACCCAAACCGGCTTGTGCTCCGATACAAAGGCTTAGGCAATGGCTTGGGGATCGCCGAATGGCTTGGGATCGAAGGAATTAAAAACAAGATAGTGGTTGAACTCTCGCATGAAGGTGACAGTCATAACACTACCAACTGAAATGAACTACGTCAGGCTGCGTAATACCTCACATGAAATTCGTGAACGATGGAATCATGTGTTGGAGCAAATAAGTCGATTCATAGTTGCGGGTACTGTGAGCCCAAAATCAGTGTTCAGATCAAGTTTAAAATGTAGAACATGCTCGGGGGGTCCGGTTTGGGCTTGAGCAGAATCAAGCCATTCTGTTCGAGCGAAGTGGCTTGTGCAAAATACAGTGTGCGGCTTTGGCGGCGGTGTGGCTTGTGCAGCCAGGCTGGTGACATTGCGGAATGGCTTTTACATGAGCAAAGTTCCATTCCTCAACAACAAACGGTTAGGCAAGCCGTTGTGCGGTATGCCTCACGACCTCAGCATAGACCCAAGACTTGAATCAATGTCGATGCTTCGGGCCCCACAAGATGCCGTGGATTAGAATGCCGGCGTGCAGGTGTGTGAGATGGGCCGAGAATTTGCTTTGCGCACTGCGTGCTGTGGGGTCTAGCCGATATATGTTGAACGGTGGAATCAATGGTCAACTTGAAACTTGACTGCACCGACACGGCGGGCAATTATAGAGTACATGAATCGGATCCCAATACTTGCTGAATATAGGACTGGACGGGGCGAGGGTGATGTATGCCATGGGAGGCAAAGAACGTACTTTGATGGTGCACAAAGTTGACAAGCACAGGTGTATAGGTGATGGTAAGACACTGGTGGTGATCGGAGAGGGTGTTGAGGTCACAGGGAAGAGATATCAGTGAATTACTTGCAGTGCGGAACATCAGTGAAGGCAGCACATGTCAAGCTATGCCACAAGCCACGCCCGCCACGCCTGCCCAGCCAAATTCAAACTCCGCCAAGCGGCGCAAGCCATTTAGCCAAGTCAATCGGATAAGTCTGTTTTGTGCAGGTTCTTTTGGCTTGTTTCAGTGTCCATTCTGGATGTGAATGCTTTCAAGAGCAGACGAATCTTTACAGACTGAAGTTGTAACCTACCGTTATTTGACTGACCTTGACAAGATCTTAATGGTGATTTTTCCGGTGAGAACGGGTGGTCAACTTGGCCCGTCAGTAATCGGGGACTTGTGGCCGATATTGTTCTCAGCTATCGTGCTGCATGCCGCATCTTGACGGCTTCGCGTAAAAAAATGACACATGGACCGAGATGGTTATCGCACCAGCGTTTCTGCAAGTCGGATTTCGCTCGAGCGAAAGCACGAAGATTTTTGTTGTTTAACTGAACGGAGATCTCGAGTGGAGCAGATTACAGGTTGAGAAGGGGTGAGTGTTTCTTCAGGGAAAGGAATTCGATTAACAAGAAAGAACCCCGCCGTGCGTCGGGCAACGGTACGCGCAGGCGCAGGACGGGGATGCCGCGTAGATGAGGCGGCTTTAAACTGCAATCAAATTTGGCGGATAGACATGAATCAATTGAGGTGGAGTACTTATAATGGAGTGAAGAAAGGTAATACCGTCGGGATCGAACTAAAATACCGGTTGTGTACACAGACAAAGACATTTTGAATGAAGATGTGCTGTGGAATTCGAGCCCGTGAGTGCATGTTCGTGGACAGACATTGTACTAGGATATTTACGTACATTCAAATACGCCAGTTCATTATTTCCGTGCTCGCCTCCGAGCCCAGAACAACGGATAAATACAACCCATTCTCTTTCAGCACGCGAAGTCTCTGCTCATCTAGGCACTGAATGGGCGTTCATCATCCACAGTCAAGAGCTCCACCGACCGAAGGCGACAACACGGGCCGCCCTCGGCAGGAACCCGCCACAGTGATTCGACCATCCCGGCGAGGAGGCCGTCGAGGGCGATGGTGTGGACGTTCGGCCCGATGCAGGTATTGTTTCGTGAGGTCAGGTCCAAGAGTAGATCGTTGCCGTGTACCGTATTATTCAATCGTCAACATATCGCGAACCAAAATGCGTGTGAACTTGGAAGACTCTTGAAGGCAGATAAGATCGGAGCCGACCGCAATTTTCTTGGGCCGTGGTCTATCCGCCTTGTGAGAAAGCAAAGGAAATTGTAGGGTTGCCGACCTAATATCAGGGAGTCTCGGCGTCGCGGAAGATACAACGAATGTATCGATTTTCCCAGAGGACAGAAAACCGGCAGGGGAAGGCGGGTACTGACTGAAATGTTGGAAGATAGGAAAATGAGGAGTCTCCGGGCCGATTGCCGGCAACTTCAAGTGAAATTCCACGATAAGTCAGAAAACAGAGAGACACTGGGCAGCGCTAGTAGAAATCCTATGCCTATGAAAGGCTGGGGGCGCCCGATAGTGGGTGGAGAAAGCACATAACAGTTTAATAATGTCTAGCCACGATGTGCGCTCAGGCCTAACTTGAAGGGTGGGTCGGCGAGGGTAAGAGGCACGTACCAGACAGCTGGAGTCTTCGGACTTGGGTGTAGAGGCAAAGCAGAAGTCTCAGAGGTTGGGAGCGTGTGCTGCCGGGCAGTTGGACGAGCTCTAAGGGTGTGCTAGTCAAACCTAGACTTTTAGCATAGTGGCGGGAAGAAGGAGGGGTGTGGCTGTGTTGACGGATCAAATCGCCGATTCGTTTTCTCTCGCCATCCACATCCACATCGACGGTGACATGGTCACCCTAACACCTTAACCTTCCCCGACGCGCGTGAATCGCGACCTGCTCCAGCTCATAACGAGCATAATCCAGTACCCGCTCCCGATGTCACTGAATTTCGCGCCTCAGTCCGACACGACGCCTGTGGGCTCCGATAAGCCTGCCCCCGCCGCTCCGCAGCCAACGCGTGCCCCTGTACCCATCCCGAGACTGCCTGCTCGCTAATGTCCGCGCGCATTGTTGGTCGCCATCGTGCGCCGCTGTGCGTCCCTCTGTACCATGCATCGTCGTTCTGCAGTGCACCTCACCATTAGCATCGAAGCGTTCTGCTCCCCGCTCGTCGTCTCCATCTCCGCGTTCGCTGCCGTCGCCCCGACCTGTATCGTTTCCCACTCTGTGTCGCCGTCTCCCCTTCCACGGAGGCAAGCTACACGAGGACCCTCCGCTCAGCGCACCTATCGCGAGTACTCCGGGGATAGGAAAGCCGGGAGGATGACTAGGATGACGCTGTGCGCGCACAGGCTAAGGTGGCGAGGATGGCAAGACGACTCGACGGCTGTGCGCTGCTGCGTCCATAACCATCTTTGCGTCCTCAGCGGTGTATCTCAAGATTCGCTGTCGAGGCGTGTACCCAAGACTCCCCGCTCTTCCCAGCTGCCGCGTGGTGTCCGATGTCGTGCCACGCACCCGCTCCCCATTCACTGCCTATGTCGCGCGATGACTAGCACGAGCTGCTAGGTGGCGGATTGAGATCCCGCGCCTTCTGCCTCGGCTGCGAGGAGACAACGTCTTCCACACCTCACTGTCCTACCCCTTTCCGGGGGACGTTGATGGGTGACTCGGGACTCCTCCCTGCCCACCTGCCACCGTCCCGCGCTGGCGGAGGTGAGCTCGCGGATCGCGAGGTGTTCCCAGACTCGCGCCGCCTTGCTCCGAAAGCAGAAGCGGTAGAGAAGGAAGTGTGCGGGCCTCCCCGCGCAACGCATGCGTTCGCAGATCGTCATGAAGTCCACGTCCCCGTCCACTTCTCTTTCTCTTCTCGCCCCCGTACTGAGTGTGGGTTATGGACTGGAGTCTGGATGGATATGTAGGATGTCTGCATGAAGTTCTCGCCGGCGAGACGCTCTGGTCATGACGAGCGATGGAGGCGCAAGGTCGCGCGAGGCAGCTGATTCGAGGAAGGAAGGGGCAGGTGACAGTGCTGGATTTGGAAGATTCCAGCTCGTATCTCGCGCGGGCTGCGCCAATGTCGCGTGTTCCAGGATGGATAGTGCGTCTCGGACACCTTCCGGGTGCATTAATATGGCGTGGCGAGAGGAAGGAGGATTACGGCGAGAAGTGGAGCGACTATCTCACGTCACGCGCGCCATCGACGCTGGACGTGTAATTTTATCTAAGTCCGATGGTTTTCGTTTTACTGGTCCTATACGTTTACAAAATCATTTCTTTCTCGTAGTCATTTGACTATCCCTGTCTTTTCCTCCTCTACAATCCACTTTCACAGCTTCAGTTGTTTCTGTCCGTTCCCGAATTGGATCAGCTATGTAAGAAACAGTCCACACACAGACACACTTCTGTCTTCGGGGCTGTTTCAGAGCCGAGACAAATTTCCCTACCCCCTTGTCGTTTTGATGTTGGAGCCCCGCAGTCAAGTATCGACCCAGGAATAAGCAAGAAGCTCTCTCTGTATCTCACTCCCAGGAATCCAACATCCATCATGATCTAGTTCACTGCATCCATCCACTCCACCTCCTTTAAGTGACAGGCGAATAATGGTGGCCGAAGATTTAACCACAACAGCTGCATCGAGAATGTCATTCAACGGCCCACACCTTCTGCCGTGTGTCCCGAGTCTCCTCCAGACATCAAGGACTACGCAAATAGTTGAAGCTCGTGTCGGAATGGCTCAAAAAAGGTGATTTTAAACTCGTCTACAAGCTCTATTTGCTACACAGCGACAGTAATTCCCACAAGTTCAAAGTATTCGACCGAAGGATCGTCCTGTATGCGGCTTTACCTGATGCCGGTGTTTAAACTCAGATTCAACACGAAGCTACTATTCCTGTGTCTCTGTCTACGCACCTTTTTTCAGCCGTTTGGGTTCCCGTGTCGTGTTTGATCTTCTAGAGGTACTCAACCCTGTTCCTATGTTCCATTTAGATCCTTGAGAGGCTAACCTGTGTTGATGTGCTGACTTAATTTTTGCCTTTTTATGTTCTGTTAGCTCTTCCGCGGCGGGTACGACTTACACGACCGTGTGCTCGGCTGATAAGGGGATAGAGGGGTCCAGGGACGATGGTGTTGCTATGTATAGTGCGTGTACATCGGGATACTTCCTGGAAACCGGCGTTCCTGAGCGGGACCGTGCCGTGTAATTCTACCCACCTACCTACCTACCCCACCCCGGGTGCTGTTTCATCTAAATTTAATTCAAGTCGAACTTCTGGTTCCCGTCCCGATCAGAAATTCTGATCGTTGTATAGCTATTCAGTCGAGATGTTCTCTTCCTAGTGACTGACGTGCACGTGTGTGATCAGTAACCAGTGCTTGGGTGGTCCAGCCTCCAAGTCTTCCCTCTACCTCCACTATCTCAATGGCTCCACCTCTCACATTCAAACACATTCTCGCTTTGGCCACGGCACTCATGGTATTGACATGTCTCGTGATCGCTTCACCTTCCCCCACAGAAACATACAATATTACCATTCCGGTTCCCCAGGGATCTACCCTCCGGAACTCCACGCTCTGTATGCCGGCGTCGTCTTTCGATATTGCCGTTTTCTTCTTCGCAAATTACTTCGCACACGTCGCGACCGTCAGGTCTTATCCCGGAGAATCCACCGCGGACAAATCCTTAAACTGTTTGCTGGCACTTTTGTTTCCCGCCTCCGGCCTCCTCCGGGGTCTCAATGCCATCGCGCGCCGTGCCACATTTACAAGTAGCGCGTTGGCGCAAGTAGCGCGGTCCGGCGCTCTGTGTATGGTGGTGCGAAATAATCAGTGGGAACCCGATAGCGGTTTCAAGTCGACGCATATCCGCTTGAAATTGCGTGTGTCCTGCCCACTAGTTCTGTCGCCATCCGAAACCTAGTGCTTTTAATTTTAATTTTACCCAGATTCTCGACCCAAGTTCTTTGTCCGCTCCAGATCAATTAGGATTGATGAATGGACCGACCTAAGGCAAGCGAGATTTTTTTTTTTTTTCGCGACACTCATTTTTAGTCAGGACACGTGCCACCGTGACATTGCTTTCAGCGTACATCCCGCCGTTTGCCCGCGAATCTTCATCGGGATGGGACTACCTGGACACGGGCAGTTTTATGTGTCGTCTTTGAGCAAGGTACATGGCGTCCACAGGCTGCCCCGTGGCTACTCTTTCGCGTATGTCCCGCGCGACGCAGTTGTTTTACCTCTTGTTCCCAAGGTGGATCCCATTCTATCCGCAGACTACAATGCTCCCAAAGCGTTGGCTGCACTCGTCCAAGGGGTGTACTCGGCATTTACGTTATTCAACTCCCAAGGAGATCAAGTCCAGAGATACGGATACGCCGCCTTTGGCTTGACGGTACTTCCTTATACGACCATGACATTTTTCAACCTCATTGGGAACATCCTCACTCCCGAATATTCCACACTATATCTTGTCGATTCTGATATACTCGCAGAGGCGAGGATGCGTCCTGGCGCCGTGTTTCATAACCTCGTGGGGAAGCTTGTAACTGGGACATCCCCAATCCCCAGTGTCACACGGCCAGCTCGACTATTCGGAATCATTCCCATGGAGGATGAAACACCAGATCGCTGCGAAGAGCTTTGGGGCACATTCAATGTAGTTATCGATCATCTGGGACGTCGCAGCACAGGCATCACCTGGGCAAAATTCAGCATTGATTCCACCGCTGGAGCTACATCGTCTGACATCGAGTTGACTTGTCTCGATGAGGGCGATAGTGCAAACAGCGCATCGGAATCTGTTGTCAAACCACCGGCGCTCGACGGCATACGAACACTCCAGGGCCCCTATCCTCGCTCCTGCATCTCTATACAGGTTCCGGCATGCCCACCCTTTGAACGCCGTGGACGTGGGTCCATATCTGCAACCGGGGTGCACCGAGTGGTGTTCTTGACACTCATTGTCATTATATTCATGATCTTACTTCTGGGATACCTGTCGGAATGGTTCAGTCCTGGAAACAGTACGTATACACAACGGAGCACGGCGATGCAATGGTTAGCCATGGGTGTCTTTATCGGGGTTCCCGCCCCACTTTTGATGTCGAAGGTACACGCTAGTTTGCGTCGAGTGGCGAGCTGCGTATATATCTTGGCCAATTCCTTTGCAGCCATCGAGGGTATGGTGGTTGTTGGGAAGATGTTCCGCGAGTATGGTACCTGTATCAAAGTTTAAATACAACTCTATTCGTAGATTCTGAGACTTTGGGCCGCAGCGCAACGATTTGGTGTGGTTCCCATTGTCCCTCAGATTAGTATTGGATGGATCGAGTTGAAGATCATCCGCGTCTTCGAAACCTAACTCATAATCTCATTGGATGTACGTGGAATATCAGAGTGGATGTTCGCTGAATGTCCAAGAGCACTCTTGATCAGGCTCTCGAGGGACTGTTCGCCGGCGCCGCCGAGCGTGCTGAGGAGCGATAAGGCGGGGCGACATGTTGAGGGGATCGGAACAGCAACCAAGAAGGACGTTCGCGGTGAACGCAGCAGCCTGCACTCGATGTACTGATTTCAAGGGGACATCTCAGGACAGAACCGCACGGCTGAATATTTGAAGAGATTATACACTACAGTATAAGTGGTTTAACCATCCGGGATCGCACCTCAAGGTGAGGGAAGGATTTAAGGAAGGACAGGTGCAGGATGGAACACGGAGGGAAAACATAACATGGACGAGTAGGCGGTAGGGGCGGAGGAGAGGAGGGGGTGAGATGTGAGCACGAGAGGAAGGGGAGTTGATGGAAGTCCAGAAGGGAAGCCCACGGGACAAATGACTAGAGAGAAAAACCCCGTGCATTGGGAATGGGACAGCGTTCCGCGCACGGTGGCCAAGGGCCCAATCAAGGCCCAATAGAAAGGGTTGAATAGAGTGGACATAGGAAGAAACAAGAACGCAATGGGCGTGTGATATTAAATGATGTCATTCGAATTGCGAGAATAACATGCTTCCGCGGCAGGAGCGACGAGCGTCGTAAATCTACTGCATTTGCTCTGAGTCACTCAGGCGTCTCGTGGCCGATATGGTTGTCTCAGTGTTAGGGAAAATTCTATACCTCTGATACTCGCTAGTCCCTGAACTGTCAAAGTTGGGTGGCTCTTCAAGATCAGTGGACTTGCAAGTTGCAGTTCCACGTATAACCGGAACC
>JARJLF010001560.1:0-71716 GCA_029378395.1 Mycena leptocephala | reverse complement strand
CCCTAACCCTAACCCTAACCCTAACCCTAACCCTAACCCTAACCCTAACCCTAACCCTAACCCTAACCCTAACCCTAACCCTAACCCTAACCCTAACCCTAACCCTAACCCTAACCCTAACCCTAACCCTAACCTAACCTAGTGAGTGGTATTAGTATGTTCTTCTCGTTTGAGTGCTTGATCCTCCTGCCAGACTGTGATATCCTGTACCTGAAGGCTGAATCTCACCGGAAAGTCTGTAATTGTCTTATCGTCACTGGAAGCGACAGACGCTCTCCTGGAGAAGCGTTCGGCAATGTAGTTTGACAGGTAAGTGCCATATCCGTTGCATAGGAGATATGGATGGACTTGTACAATGCCACGTCTTCCGATGGTGGTCGAGCTCATCGGATGGGATTTCAATATGGGGGATGTTTCTCCTGATCAGTAGAATTAGTGGGACGTTTCCAGCACTGATGAAATACGGTGCGTGCAGTAGCTCCACAATTTTTACACTTGCACAGGGGACAATTGGTGAGCGGTGAATCCAATATGCGGAAAATTGACTCAGTCCAATTCAGGTGTGTACATTGACGGCTATTCAATCAAGCATTCACGGTAAATGTTTCGCGGAAATACCACGCCAGACAAGTTGACGCAACCCACAAACTTTCTCGAAACCTCTCGCGCAATCCAGATTCAATTACGCCAGTGCACATTCCACCGATGCTAAAAGAACCAACATTAACTGTGACCTTGCAGGGGGGTGAGCAAGCTCCTATTATCTATACTTATGGCATTGACGTCCTAGATCTGTTTGAGCATTCCGAGCACTCCATCCCGCTTCTGGAATATGTACTCGCATGGATGCATGGTGTGCAATTCAGGCGCAATGCGAAGCAATGGTGGAAGGAGGCCATTGCGATGGCGGATTTACCACTGGTGGAGAGGAAGTGGCAGCTGGTGAGCGAACCATCCCATGTATCCCCAATGTTGACACAGTATCGTTCATCCCCACCCAAGGTCCTTGGCACTGCACCTCTTTAATTCACTGTGGAGTTGTTGGCCGCGCTAAAGGACTGCGGGAAACGATTCCACAGAACGCACAATCAGCGCTGCCGCAGGGAAAATGTATATTGGTGGAGCAGACACCACTGTTTCTTCCCTCAGCAGGTTCCTCCTGGCTATGATGGCGAATCCCGACGAGGCCCAAACCGAAGTGGATGCGGTGACGGGCGACCGGTACCGGCCTGACTTTGAGGATGAGTCCTCGGTGCCGTATGTCACTGCACTTCGAAGGAGGGTTCTACGCTGGCAGAATGTGATGCCAAATGGTTTGAACTGGCTTGTTGATCAACGTGTTCATCTGCTGATTTTTCTCACATACCTAGCCCTCCCCACCATGTGGTGGTCGACGATCAATACAAAGGATACAGGATCCCCGCGGGTTCAATTGTAATTGGCAATGACTAGTTCCTCCTCAACAATGTGTTTACACATTGATGATATTTCCATCAGTGCTACTCTACACAACGAAGTTCATCCTTTCTTCTTCATTACTGACCAGAGTTTCCCCGGAAACTTACCCAGCTCCCTACATGTTCAATCCCAATCACATGCTCTTGGATGGATATATATCCCGCTGACAGGAACCCAGATTCCGCTTTCGGTTTCGGACGAAGGTGCTTTTTAATGCTTGTCAACTCCAGATTCAAACTCTCATGTTCGTCGTAGGTTATGCCCTGGACGACATGGCAATCGCCTTGTTTTGGATTGCCATTGTATTTATGCTTGCAACCTTTGACGTCACCAAGGCAATAGACGAAGATGGGCGGGTAATAGAGCCGTCAAATAAGTGAGCCTCTCTGCCGCGGAGTGCTGTGCTTCACTCACTTCAAAATCGAAATCAGTCTGCCGCTACCGTTCAAATGCTCCATCAGGGCGAGGCCACCGACGGCTGTGGACCTGAGCTTAAAACTGGCTGCTCCCGGAGCAGTACTGTCTGTTATGTATTGAACCCGTGTCAAAGTACTGGTATCTATAAAAAGATTCACGACACTTGTCTCGATATTTCGCAGGACAATAGTCAGCAGCAGTTTCAGCAGGCTTTGGGGTGCCCGGGCCCTGCACTTGGCCTGCACTAGGGTTGCGGAACAAATTCCCGAGGGTGCAACAAAGTCGGTAACTTACAGGCCAAAAATTTCTGGGCCTACAACAAATGTAATTTACCTGGTAACTTACTTTTTTGGGCTATGCACGTGACTAGATCACGCACAAATTTTCTTGCCACGACGCGCAGGCGCGTCGCGGCGATTCAAACTCAGTTAAGCCTGGAAATGAAGTCAAATACATTATTTAAAGTCCAGACAATGCAGGTACATGAGCGTTGCCCCTGTCCCGCGGGAGTAATTATTGAAATGCAAGTCACGGTTGAAGTATTTTGGAAATATTCCAAGTAGTGCTGACTATTACAAGCAAGTTCGGTGCAGGCCTTTCGTTTCAGGAGACTCTCCTGACAGAGGAACTCCTTCAGGCCGATCTGATTTTTGCCGGGTCTGAAGACTCTCAACCTACAATCTGACCTCTGTTGCATGGTCACCCTTATCCCAGTGCGCTTACTCAGGGCCTTTAATCTATGGCTGATGGCAACCGCTAACCAATCCATCAGTCCTCGTTGAATCTGGTCACCCGGATCGCGGCACGGTATATTGACGCGTCCCACCCCACATGATGGTAAGAGGCCGGCAAGCGGCGGGTCACAAATAGAACTGAACAATTAATGTCATAAATTTCAGCGTGCAATTTCGTGGTCCTAGGGCAGGAGGCCATTAATGGAATGAGTGACTTCTAATTTGTTAAAATTGTAAACGACCCAGTAAAAATTTCCAGACACACAGGACCGATGAAATGCTCGCTCGGTCCGAACGCTTGCGCGCCGCATTAATATTTGTGGTTGGAACTCGAGCTCGAGCTCGAGGGGGTGGGGGGCATAAATTGAAACGATTTTAACGAAAACACGTCAGCAGGAATGACTACAAAGGTCACGTTTTTTTGGGGACATTTTTGGTACTCTAAGCACAAAAGAACTAAAGTTCTATTTGTGAAAAATATATTATACAAACACACCTACTTGGCACATGCTAACTCAGTTTAGAGCTGCTGTAGCTGACAAGCTATAGATACAAATGAAGTGGGCTTCCGGCACGTGCTTGACGCGGTGGAGGTAAGTTTCAAGGCACTTTGGGGCGACCAACAACAAATAGGTAATTTACCTTGCACGTGACCGCGGTAAATTACATATTAATTTACATCCCTATTTGTTCCGCAACCCTAGCCTGCACACCAAAATTACTTGACTTATATGCTCTTAAGTCACGTGGTGTGAATTTGGTCCCATCAGTCTGATGATCAAAACACCTCTTTCTCAATACCGCGACGACGCCACCCACCGACCGACACCGGGCAGACTTGTGGATCGCTGAAATTGCGAAATCAAAGGCAACACAGATCACTTGCGGGCCAGACGCCAGATGTCTATGTTGGATCAGTTGTGCCACCCATTTTATTCGAGGTGAGTGGCTTTCGTCTCTCTCTGGTGGGCCACCTTGGATGTTGTTCGCTCCCCACTGCAAAATTCATGTGGCGTAGACCCAAGGCAGTGCCACCGATGGCTTTGGCATGCGACAGGTCTCCAACTATTCACAAGTAAGTTCTGCTTTGATCTTTTCTTTCACGAACGAAGTTTCCCCGCTCTTTTACAGAAGTAGAAAATGACAGTTGGTGATTTAACTTGCAGTCAAATGCGCGAGATAACAAGGTGTGTACCATTTCTTTCTTCCTCTGGTGATTTTGCCCTGATTTATCTACAGATGCCGGCGGTGGCTCGAGCGGCTGCTTGGCTCGAGCAGATGGGTGGCTTGAGCCGTTGTGTAGCTTGAATGAGCGGACGACTTTACACGAGCCTTTTCGTTAAAATTTGGACAGTTTCCAGACGACTAAGGTGCGCATTTCCCGAGACGATGAAACACTTCTTTTCGAAGGTCCATCTTAATTTCTCGCTGTTCTTTGGCTTATTATACTCTGGCTCGCCCGGTTTGAACTCGCTGGCAGTTTAATCTTGGTGGCGGTTTAAACTGGGTGGCAGTTTAAACGGGCCGGCGGTTTAAACGGGATTGAAGTCCAATGCGGCGTATGAGGTCAAACGGGATCGTCGTTTGAACCGACTCCGTTTAATCGGACTTGCACATATACATACATTGGTACTATTACACCCTGTAAATACGACGTATATTACAGTTTAATCCAGGGCCAGATTAAACCAGATTAAACCATGTGCCCGTCTCAACGATATGGGATTAAACTCGAGGCACTGGATTTCATCCACGCTCCAGCCGATTATGTCCAATGGTGGGAAGGGCGCTCCGCTCTGCATTAAACGCATTGTATAGCTGCTAATGGCCGCGTGCATGTTGTATTCATCCACCGAGAGGTGCTTCTCGTCGGACAGAGAATATATTTTACCACCATAGGCATTCGACCGACGACGTGTATGCTTTTTTCTTCTTCACCAATTGTATTTCTTGAGTTTATCAAACCTCTGTACACGGCTATCGTGAAACACACGTGGGCTAGAGATGAGGAAGACATGCTATGACAACACGAGGCAAACATACGGCGGAATCATAATGGGGACGAGGACGGGGATGGCGACGGAGGGAGATGTGGCGCACACGGACGTGTGGTGGTGATGGTGGTGGTATGAAGTCAGGAAGCGTGCCAATGCAGGAAGCATGTCCCATGTTGCGACGATGGCATTTGTGCTGCCCGCGAGAGGACTTCGGAGAGTTCTCGTGTAACTCTCTAGACTCAAATCTTCAAACATAGAACTTTGACGAACTGGATTCTATGTAAATAAATTTGTAGAATTTGAGACTTCTAATCTCGTGAGCACTAGCAGATGGACCAGATTTACCCAGATTCAGGCATATTTATCCAGACGGGATTGTCAGTGCGACTGAGAGGGGTGTCCACCTCATGCTAGCATTGCGCTCATCTCATGCAACCGTTATACAGGCCTCGTGTTATAACTCTAGTTGGCATGATGCAGTATGGATATTGGACGACAACGATTCAACCTTGACCATTTTCTTGTGTTTCCCCCGCTGACTCTGATCTGTCAGTGTTCTCGCGGCCGATGAGAACCAAACGTAAATAGATACTGAATTTTTTTATAAATGTAGAACCACAATATAGACTCCTCTGATCTCGCATCATATCTTAGGATAGGTCCAGATCACAACGGGGTGTATACCAACGACCTCGATCTTACCGTTTCTTGACGGAATTTAATGTGACCAGATAGGACAATTGTGCCTTGGAGCCGCTGTTTAACGTTTTCTGGGGTAATGCCGTCTATTGTATTTAACTTGCTCACAGTCACGAAATCCGTTCCTCAACTCGACCCGCCGCTCATGCCTTGCTATTTCAAACGTACACCGATACATATGCAGTACAAACTCTGCTGAAACCTTAATCCACCTTCTTGTCATGGCACTGCACTTGACCTTCTCTGCCCCTCATCTGACCGGCAACCTCATAACAGTACACGAAACACTACACCATGGGCCCCAACGGCTTGCAATGAGCGAGCGCTTCCTCATTGGTGCCACGTTCAATGCAGGTGTAATGCAAGCAACGAACACACATCCACCGACCGCATATAGTCCACGTGTTGGTAGCGGCACATTAAACGCTCAGGGAACCGCATGGACTAGTGTTCGCCAACCAGGCCCCCACAACTTCACGATTCTTCGGCAGACCAGTATCCGCCTCCACCCGACTTCACCCTGGCAACATCAGTAGGCCTCTCCGCCAAAGTCTATCGGCCATAGCAGCTAACCGTTGTCGCCAAGATGGAATTTTGCAGCGGCGGGGAGTAGAACATACAGCGTGACATATGCCGCGGGCAGGTGCCGTGTAAGTTCAACTTCAAGGTGGTGAAGTGGGACTCATTGGCCAATTCAGATCTATTTAACTGCCTTTGGGACGAGGCGATACATCGCAGAGGCAATTAATGGAATAATAATCGCTGACCCAGCGGCGATGAACACCCTGACGATAATTGAGAAGGAAGATGTTGTTGCAATAGGTTACACGTGCTTGGAGAACATGATCACGTTGGGATACTTTGAACCAACGGCTGAAGATATTATTAAACTATACCACTCGGCTTATCCTGAAAAACCATCCTCAACGGCAGGCGTGGCATTTGTTCTCAACAAAAAGTTTGTAGACACTGAAAATATTCGCGAATATGACTTGATTCCAGGACGTGCTCACATGATTGTCATCCCCTGGCACAAAGGAGAATCACTGAACATCCTCAACATATATGCTCCAAACCGGCCTGAAGAGCAGGACCAGATGTGGAAAGCACTCTGGCAGAAATGGGCTGAAGACTCACGGCTTCCTTTCCCAACCATTGCATTAGGGGATTGGAACTTTGTTGAAGACCCTATGGACAGAAATGCTGGATCCGTTGAGGTCGTTCCAGAGAGCTTTAAAAGACTTGAAGATTTGTTCCGATGGCTTGATGGATGGAGGGTTACATTTCCAGATACCCGAGAATATACCTGTACTCAGCACCGAACCAATAGGCAGACAAATCAAATCCACGACTCGTACTCGCGTCTTGACAGAATCAATGTGGATAATCAACAATTTATGAGATTCAGAGGGTGGGACATTAAAGATTGCTCGGTGAAGAGTGACCACAGACTAGTATTGACCCAATTGACATGTCGGCCAGATGAGCAACCTGGTCATGGACGATGGAGCATGCCCCTATATCTACTGAAGACACGTAAATTCATGAACCATGTTCAAAATCTGGCGCGCCAACTGCTAAAAGACCTTGAGGACTTAGAACAGTCTGAGCGCGACCCTGCCAACAATATCCAAACTTTATGGGCAAAATTCAAGAGTGATGTTACCACATACGGTAGACACTGCTCGCGGTACATCATAGACGAGACAACTCGCCAAATAAGGACATGGAGAACCCAGTTGAATCTTATAATACATGATGAGGATATGCCGCAAGAAGACAGGTCTCTGTCAATTTATTTGCTGTAAAAGAAGATTACCGACTGCCTGAAGGAAAAATCTGAAACAAGGAAGGCGTTATCAGAAGCACGCTATGACGTTGAAGGTGAAACCTTGCGTACAAAGTCCTGGACACAGTCAGCCAAAGGCTACCATCCTAAAGAGTCAATTCATGAATTCAAGATTGAAGACAGCCCAAATCCTTCACTACCACACTATGAAACTCGTCCGAAACAGATGGCCAAGATTGCCAGGGACTATCATGATTCCATTCAACGCAAGGACCAACCAGATGAGTACGGGAGAATTATGGCCACTGAAATTACGTTGGAAAAATGCAAGGCACATTTGTCAGAAAGAGAATTCAATGATATGGATAAAAATCTGACAAACGATGAGCCAGAAGACGCTCTCAAACTCTCCAACAATGGGAAAGCTCCTGGCATGGATGGAATCCCATATGAATTCTATAAAATATTGGACATCTTGTTCCGATAAAACAAGGAAAGCAACCATGAAATATTTAATGTCTTGGCTTTCCTCAGAAAGGTTTACGAAGATGTTGAAAAATATGGCGTCGCAGATAACTCGCGTTTCAACATCGGTTGGCTATGTCCAGCATTCAAAAAGGGAGATCGGTCTTTGGTCAGTAACTATCGGCCAATAACGCTCCTCAACTGCGACTACAAATTAATGACAAAGGCCTATTCCCTAAGGTTGATGAATGTTGCGCCTAATCTTGTCCATCCAAACCAAGCTGGATTTATGAAAGGACGGAAAATTGAGGACCAGGTGAAACTGGCAAAATTCCTCCTCAACTATGCGGAAGCCGTAGAGGAGAATGGAATAATAGTGGCTCTAGATCAAGAAAAAGCCTATGATAGAATTCATCATACATATATGTTGCGAGTCCTTGAACACATGGGATTCCCGCCTAAATTTTGTTACACAGTTAAATCCCTGTACACCAATGCCGAGACAATTGTAATGATCAATGGATAAATGAGTGAACCATTTTTTGTAACTCGTGGGGTTAGACAAGGTGATCCCCTCTCATGTCTGTTATTTAACCTAGCGATCGAACCTCTAGCCTGTTTACTACGAAATTCGGACCTTAAGGGAGTCAAAATACCGGGTAAAAATGAAACTCTTATAGCTTCGCTCTTTTCGGATGATACAACAGTATACTTGTCATCTAAGGACTCGCTGGACATGCTCTGGAGTATTCTCCGGCTATGGTGTGCCGCATCAGCAGCAAAATTTAATGAACACAAAACTGTGCTGCTACCCTTTGGCAAACCTAAGTATCGTGCTAAGGTACTACGAGAACGACGGATAAATGATGAAATGCCGATAGGGGCAATGCATGAAAGCCTTAGAATCATCCCTGACGGCCAAACCTGCCGCATGCTCGGTGCATGGATCGGAAATAGTGTTCCAAATATTACACCATGGCCTTCGGTCCTTGAAAAAATTGCGAAAGACCTCGAGAGGTGGAAGGCATCGGCACCAACATTGGAAGGGAAACGACATATCATAAACATGGTAATCGGAGGGAGAACACAGTATTTAACCAGAGTGCAAGGAATGACGAAGGACGTCGAACATACACTAATTAAAACTGAACATATCTTCCTCTGGAATGGAAAAAAGCTAGAGTTGGCCATGAAACTATGATTCTTGATATATTTGAAGGCGGAAAGCAAATACTGGACATAACATCCAGAAATGAAGCTATTGATCTATGGAACCTACAGTCATACCTCAAACACGGAGATGAACGTGCATCCTGGTGCTATTTTGTTGACCATATCTTGGCAAAATTCTTAGAGCTGAGCTACCTCAATCTGCGTCCTGGCCAAGTTATAAACATTTTTTTACAAGACATTCATGTACCAATTTCCGAGAGAACTCCACTGCCAGATGAAATCAAGCGGATGATTCTTGTTGCCCGGAAATATAACCTCAAATTTACAGGTTTGTCAATTAGCAATGAGGTGAAATTAGCGATGCCAATCTGGAAGCACCCGGCCACCAATAAACTCCTGTATCAGCAGGCCTGTCGTCGAGATGCCGCAATATGTCTTAGATTAATACATCGAGTTCGAACAGTTGGTGATACAACTACCATTGCGAACCGACGAACATTGGTAACCAGAAAACCACACCAAGTGAATCCTTCGGGTATTGGCCGAAAAAACTGTGGCTGCCCGTCGTGTTATCAAGACCGAACACTACTAGGGTGTCAACACCCAGGACAATGCATTGAAACTGCAAAAATGTTGGTAGGCAGTATTCTGCCGAAGTGGAATCCCACCCTTTCCAATCATGACCTATGTGACGAGCTCGCGCTAACCGGCCAGGAGCAACAATATAATGAGCAGCCAATTCGGACAGATGAGATGATAGTCTTTGACCCAAACTACACCCTGACTAATATGAGCAGTGGATTCCGAATTTTTGCCACCGAAGAGGCACTCAGTGCAATTCCAGCGAGAAGATATAATAATATACGTCGACCAGATCCAAGTCTCATAACAATCTTTTTACATGCACAGATCATACATCCGGGCCAATATGATTCTGAACTCAAGGTCTTGATCAAGACAGAATCTAATCTCGTGAATGAAAGCGAAATCCTATCATTAACTTTTGACAGACCTGAAATACCTTTAGTATTTTCATCGGCACTATTGGGTGGCCTGCTGGTAGTGTTGCAGAATACACAGACAAATGTACCGCTGCTTGTCTGCTCCTCCTCGGACTTTCTATCCCGAGCCCTTGTTAAAGAAAGAACAAGGTTTGAGAATGACTTACTCGATCCAAAATTCCGCCTATTGAGAGCCGTGTTGGCAGCTTTGAACGAGAGAGTCGCCAGACTTTATTTCAAGAAAGTGTCCATAAACCATGCTCAATTTCTGACCAATATTAATACACGGATTGTCGAAGTGGACACGGAGATTGATCTTATGTTCGAATCCCCAGGTGTACTGTTGTCCAAAGGTTCACAGAGATTTTTCAATAAGGTTATACGGATGTTAAAACCTAGACCTCAGCGAAAAACTACACTTATAAATCTAGACCGCATTCGCTGTTCGGTCCAAGAAGTTTGTGGGTATACGCCTAATGATGAAACTATCTGGAGATCGATCCGCTCTGTAACTCTACAACGCTTAACACGCGAATTCTTGTGGAAATGCATACATAACACATTTAGGGTCGGTGATTTCTGGTCCCACATTGAGACCCTTGAGATATATGGGAGATGTCATGTTTGTGATGTCCCTGAAACCTTGGAACACATTGCGTTGGAATGTGATGCATCTTGTCAAAAATTAATCTGGGACCTAACACGCTACCTTTGGTCCAGAAAATATTCCCAATGGCCGAATTTGAGCTGGGGTCTGATCTCAGGATGTAACCTCGTGAGATTTAAGTCAGATAGAGACGTTGTCATCCCACAGAAGGGGAGATTATTTGCTATTCTCGTCTCAGCTGCATGGCATACAATATGGAACCTGCGTGCAAACTGAGTGATTACAAACCCGGACAGAATACTCACTGAATCAGCAGTTCATAATCAATGGTTGAAAGCTATCAATGGAGTCTTACAACGTGACCGTTTATTGACTGACAAAACTCGCTTTGGAATACTCACGTTAAATAAACAAGTGGTTTTGAATACATGGAGTGGCCTACTTATGGACGAAGACTCATTGCCGGAAGACTGGACACATGAGGGGGTTTTAGTGGGCTAGTATGAAATTGAATAACTTTTTTGGCCGTAAATTTGTAGGAAATAGTGGGTATAGACGTGGGAAAGTGATATCTACGGCGATCAATGCCGCCGCGGAGAGAGCTTGAGGCGGACCTCTTGACTCGGCGGCGATATTATGGCGCTGTTGAGTTCCACCGGGGGTATCTCAGCCATCGGTCGTCTGTCTTCACTCGCCGCCCGGACATCATATGCAGACAGCATCAACGCCGTCATGAACTGGGCGAACTAGACCGAAACAACGCAGGGGTGAGTTTGTGGGTCAGAATGGATCACACGGGCCGCGCACCTTTTGCCCCGGGCACTGGTGCCTATTCTTATTATCCCTGGATGGGTGATGGGTGGGGCTACCCGGGAATAATGAGGTTAGGGGTTTTGTTTGTTTCTCTGGCCCTCAGCCGGAGCTCGAGTAGACTCGGTAATCATGGGTGGTGTGTACGATCATGAATAAAGCCACCTTCCCTATGAACGGGAATATCTGAAGTTAGATATTTTATTATTACGCTTAGTTTTTCTTTGGCCCCACACCGGTCCTCAGCCAGACTCTGTTTTCTGTCCTTCAACAACCATTGTGGAACAGGCCATGATTTAAATGTTGGTGTTCAAGATCAAAGATCTGGGTATTCCGCACTGGAGCGAACAGATTGTTTGTGGCGTTTTGAACGCGTTCGCCTGGCTCGAGTACCGAATGTCTTCCTTCTCAGAGTTCACTGCGCACGCGCTACAAGCCTCTACACGTCCTTAAATAGCCGTGTTTCGTAGCTGCGGAAAAGCTGAGAGTGAAACGATCGCCTAGCGGCTATCCTATCTTGACGAAGAGCAGTGGACTTGCAGCAGCCAAGGATTTGCGGGTCTTGTTGCTTTGGGATCCTGATCCATTCGAGTTCAATAGGGCAATCGTCACATATCCGGATGGTTTTTCAGGCCGGCGCTGAATATTGTAGGCCTGTTCTAGCGCTTTCGTTCAACCGCTGCACGAACAACAGCTGGTGCCGATTATCTCACACGCAACGTCTGTCAAGATCGGCAGTCTTCTCCGGGTCATTTGGGTCCCATGGCCTCTATCATGGCGTCGTTCAACAGATTTGATATTGGCGAATACAGAACTTGCGCGGCGCATAGAGGATCCTGTGTATTACTTCCCTGTCCTGACGCCAGTTCCGATAGCTCTGTTACGGGACCTAGTTATGCTCTTTTCGATTACTTACGCTCGCGCTCCCCGATGTTCGCCCAGCTTACGAATCCGCATTCCTGGTGTGATGGAACGCGCTGATATTCACGAATCTCACCGATTATAGCTAAAATTTTGCTATTTATGGTGCCTCAACCGACGCCTGAGAGGCTCATACTCATTGTTTCGTTGACCGCTGGGAAATCTACATCTGATGAGATTTCCCACTTTCTCGTGTGTCCGTGGTCTACCGCAAGAATCAAAGGCAACATTCAATGCTCGCGAGTAAATGCTAACGCTAATTACGCGGGTGTCGAGATATCCGCCATTTGTTGGGGTGAGAAAAGAACACGAGCCGTCGAGGTCTTGAGATAGACCCGCACGTACGAGCGAATGAAACTCCAAATCTGGGGACATCGGTACGCAAGAGGATAACGGTGACATAACAAGTCGCAGTCTTTGGTAGACTCTTTGCTTTCTTCAACTCTGCGCATTCGCACTAGACGAAATATTAAGATGTTTTCAGTTCGCAGCCACTAGCCTGGATCTCAGGGGTTTGACACCCAATATTTCCTGGCTACCGCCGCCTACAGAGTCGCGTCTTCTAAATCTTATATCTGTCCTCGTATCGAGATGGAATCGCGCAAGTCTATTTTTTTATTGCATAGCGTATTATACATTTGGTTTCCTCTAACGCGTGTACTCACATACACGTTCATCGGCGTCTCAGCCCGACCCACCGATAACCTCCGGAACTATCGCGGATGCCGAGGGTACGGGGATCTGAGCGAGCAATACCCAGAAAGTCAGCGACGCAGCAGTAGGAAAATGGTAGGAGACCTACCTCGACACGCAAATCACTGCACTCCTTCTCGGGACGTTCGCGAGGTTTTCTCTGAACAAAAGACAAATGAAATCAGCAATCCAATGAAAGACTCCGTCTCCGCAGTGAACCGGAAAGCGGCGATGCATTACAACAGACAGGGAAACGGAGGATGTAACCCTCGTGTCGGGAGGTCCTGCGACACAAAACATGTGAGTGACGCAGTACATCCGCAGAACAGAGGAGGGAGACGAACAATCTAATCCTCCTCTCCTCGTCCTGAAGCAGCGCTTCCTCACCGAAGTTAGCATCACGACATTACGCGCTCCGCAAGGGATGGCGAGCCCGTACAGAACGGTCTGGCGCGCGGCGTATACTGCTACGTCGCGAATGTAAGCTAGTCTGAGGCGGGCGCGTGATCCATCGGCGCCACTTGGCGCAGAGCCCGATGTCGGTGAGGTCTGTTGCGACTCGTGCAGCATCAAGACCTCAGCGGCGCTCGGCCTCGCGGATCTGCTGCGCCTCTCCCACCCGTTCCTTCCTGGTCCTTCCGCAATCCGAGGAAGCGAATGGCGCTGCGCTGGCCGAAGGCAGAGGGGGTGAAAATGAAGTTCGAGGTCTGGGCGGTGTAGGATGCGAAGTGGAGGTTCCGTGCGCGGCAGCGGAGAACGCGGCGCACGGGCCAGACGAGCGGTCGCACTAGGCGGCGATTGGAAGAAGCGCGCAGCTTCGACGTAGCGGTGGGTGATGTGGGTAGGGTCGCGAACGTCGGTGAGGCAGGCGTCGGCGACGAGGCGAGCGGCGTATTATGTGCCCACGGCGCTGTCGGCAGTGGAGAGTAGGGAGTTGGTGGCTGGCGTATGAAAGATATCAGTGAAACGTATAACATAAGCGATAGTGCGAAATACGGGAGATAGGGAGAACAGAGGGGGGACGCAGCAGAAAACGGGCTTCAGAAACGAAGCCGACCCGTCCGAAGAGCCAGAAATGACGGACGAAAGAGAACGGGCGTTTGGGTAAGGATAGGGACAGGCAAGGGGATGATGCGGAATGCAAGATGGATGAGATAGATCGGAAACGGGGATGAGCAGGTCGAAGGGACAGGGTGGTGGTGAGGGAGATGTGGAACGCGGGGAAGAAGCAGGGTGGCGGCACGGGCGGGGGGAAGGGGCGGAGATGAGATCAGGGACATAGAAGGGTAAAAATGACGTACTCTTGCCCGCCCTTCCCCCAGTGTCTTCGTATGGCACGTCCCCGCTCTACGAATTGGAGAATGTTGGCAGCAGTGAACTCAAGCGATACAATGAGCGAGCGACGCTCCGCGGCGACGACGACGACAGTGCGGGCATGGAAGTCCAGGTCGGCTGATTCAAAGGCGCCAGGTCAAATACGGTTAGAGATTAGTTCGTGCAATTGGTGTTAGAGGTCGAATGGCTTAAGAGGTGGAATCCACCGGCGTAGTCATTAGCAAGATTCGGGGTGGCTGTGTCGATCACTGGATCAATTAATGAACGGCCTCTCTTTGCCTCCATCGTCGTCTTTCATGCTCGGCCTGACTCCCATCCAGGACTCCCCCAGCGCCACTCTCTCGCTGTGTGGGCTCAAATATAAACACACGGCCCACCCCTGTTGCTTTATCTCTAGCTGTCACCGCGTCGTGGCGCGCTTCTGCAATACGCCGGACCCTGATTCATTCATTGTATTCTGCGGCGCGTTCAACGCCTAGACGCTCACGCCATCTCAAATATTGCAGTTTTACCAGTTTTCTGCGCCCGGGTTGATTTACTTCTGGCACGCACAGTGCCCGACTACCGGACCAGCACATTTGGCGGAGAAGCATGATGCGTCTAAAGTTCCCATTATCATGGTCATTGCGGTCATTAATTGGTTAGGGTGTTTCCGCTCCACCCACACGTCCTCCATGCCGCCCAGACATAGAAACATGTACTGCCCGCTCGGATACCGATCAAATCCTGACTCATCAAATCAAACTCCTCTTCCGTCCCACCACATCGCTTGCGTTCAGCGTCTATCCGCTCGCTCCCTTAGCTCGCCTGGTACATCCTTTGGTCAAGGGATTCTAGTACTATAGGGCCCGGTTCCAGCGTTCAAGCTGTCTTTTACCGTGACTCCGGCGTGAGATATATCTCATACCAATGAGAGAACCATCTTCACTCGAAATTTCACACCCCGGATCGCTTGCTGGCCGGATAAACACGCTCTCTGGAAATCTTTCATTCGAGTCGGACTGTCGTTTGCAGCATGCCGAGGTGAGTACTGGAATGGCAATAGCTCGCAGTGTAATTAATTCCGGTTCCCGCTGGGGTCCCGCGCCGATCCATATTTCCGTGCGATGGATGAGGTAGGATAATGGGCCCACGAGGTACTCTTTGTGTCTGCTGCATTACTTCTTGATTGTCCCGTGAACGGAAACGCAACTGCCCTTCGGCGCCGGGCGCAATCGTGGGATGCCTAAAAGAGCGACCGTGGAAAGTCTGAATGGTTCATTCAATAGTTTCGTCTAGACTTTGCGTATTTGTGGAAGACTCGTTCCTGATTTACTTTGGTTTTCTCCAGACAAATTCGGTCGCTCTCATTGGGGAGTATCTTACCCCTGAGAACCATGGCTAGCATCCCATGGTGCGTTGCATCCGTTAATAATTGAAACGTTGCGTCTGAGGCCAAGACCTATCTACACAGGGCGAGCAAGATCGCGTGACCACCTACAGGCCATGTTTCCCGACTGTTGTCGTGAAGCATAAGGCGGCTATTCCCCATTCCCGTCCCACCAGAAAGAAGTCGTCCCATTGGACAGAGAGGATTTAAAAATCCCACGTGGAAGATGCCTCCCACTCGATTCACTTTTTGGCCACCCGAGACTCGGCGCGTTCTCAGTTGGATCCTTCTCGAATAAACCACCGGGAAATTGGGAGGGACTAGGCAATCGAGTCGCTCCTGTATACAAGGCAATGGGTAAATGAGACCCCCCGTGTGATCCGATTCCATTTCGGAGGCCAAGACCGACAGCCCATGGTATCGGTCTCACCCGTATTCTTCGCACGCTGAGAGGTAAACGGGCGACTTCTAATTGCACAGAAAATCACACATATATATATATGGCAGCGAACTCTCTCACTCTCCCGCCTCTGGCACCCACCTTCAAAATGGGCAGCACCATGGATGTGACCTACGGAGCCATGTTCATCGGAGGTACGCACTGGACTTAGTCTGTAAACTATGTTCCGACCCTCTCTTCCAGTGTTATTCGCAACCTTGTACGTATGGCGGTCCCTGTGATTTTTGTCGCCAACGACTGGCACGTAGCTTCCAAGGAGTTCTGACCGTACAGGCATAACCGCGTTTCTCCTAGATGCGTCATGAACTAATTTTGTACCTCAGGCATACATATACTACGAAAGTTTCCCCGACGATCTTCGTAGAGTCAAAATATTGGTGAGCTCGTGGTTTGTCGTTCTGGAACGCTCGTAAAATTAGTCGTGTCTAGGTCGCTATCGTATGGTGAGACACGAAAATTGCTTCTTGTATATGACTTATTGTGCGCAGGTTACTTGATGCTACGCACCTCGTCCTCATTTGCCAATCATGCTACCATTATCTGGTCACCAACTGGGGAAATGGTCCGGCGCTTCTCGTATCTACACATGCACTCGACCTGCACCTCATTTTTGTGGGATTGTCGAGCATCCTCTGCCAGGGATTCTTCCTCCACCGGTGGGCATTCAGCTTCATTGACTCTCATCGTGATTCGTGCTTCTAACATGCTGTAGAATATGGAGGTTTAGCAGACAAAATGGGATCTTGACTGGACTCCTGACCGCCGTGTGCCTTGCTGGATTTGCCGTGGAGGTTGTTCTATGCGCGCAAATACTCCCGGTGCCGAGCGTCGCATATTTCAGCGCCCACACTAGTGAGGTCGTAGCACTGTTCTCCCTCGGCGGCATCGGTCCGCACCTGTTTCCGTCTTCGCCCGCCGGCCACTAACAAGATTCACAGCGGACGTAGCCATTGCGCTTGTACTGGTATTTTATCTGCAACAGGGAAGGACGAATTTTGACCGGTGTGTTCCGTGTTCTCCCCCTTTCCTCTGGCTTTCGTTTTTCCTTTCCAGTCAACTGATTATTCAATAAAGTACCAACTTCATTGTTGCGCGAGTAATGCATTATACTGTGGCTACTGGTCTGGCAACCAGGTATTGCGATTTGAAATATATGTTATACCTGTCTCAATGATCCACTAGCATTCTAGCAGTTGCTTGCCTTGCTGCCGTGTGTTTCTTTCCAGTTTGCGGTTCATTCGTGCTCTGAAACAGACATCTAGTATCTCGCTGTTCCACATACTTTCATATTCATCGTACTATTCCACCTGTGATTTATTTCCAGTGCTGAAGATAACGGTCATCCACAGGCGATGCACTTCTCTCTGGGACGGCTCTACACCAATGCCCTGCTCGCGACGTGAGTATATGTTATCGCTGCTTTCACTGAGCACTCATCCCACCCCGGCAGTCTCAACTCTCGCCGTAACTTGCGCCAGGCAGCGCTGATTCAGCCCTCTGCGCCGTCATTCTCAGTGATGACCACGCGGGTTGTGACGGTGAGCATACCGCCTCCGAATCCCTCTGTCACCCAATAATGAAGTAATCATGCAGTCCGTGGTCGACGAAGAATTTCCGATGTCAACCAGATCAAACAAAGACTTCTCTCTTCCGCCGGTAGCGCAGTACTGAATAACAAAACTTCTCCGCATCATTCCTTGTATAATGGTTTTGGATGAAGTGGAGACGGTGGGCATGGCCGGCGACAGAACCGACTGATTACCCCAGTGCAACCGTTCGTTCCCATCCTTTGACAGAGTAATTACTTCTGCTTGTTCTTACCAAAGATATGCGGTGAATTCGAACCATGTTTGACAGCGCAGGCGAGCTGAGGGACACACCGGGGAGGGATTCAAACTCCAGATCATCGCTTATCTACGAGTGCACTTCAAGAATTCCATCCGGGTAATACACATGAACCTGATACTGCATTAACCCGATTCCTGCGTTATGATCGGAGGTTGGCTTAAGAATTGGAGGAACTGTAGCTAGCCGGTCATTCGAGTTCGGAAAAGTTGCAATATTGGGGACACGATTTTTGGCCGCCTGGTTGACGATTATTTCCTTTACCTTCTCCTGCGACATGTCTCCCGAAAAGCCTACTTCATCTGAGTTCCTGCTTGAAGGAAATGCGGGGGACATACTGATGAGCGATGCAATCATGCCCGAGATCAGGGGAGCAGCAAATGATGTTCCACTCCTGAGTTTGTAAGTCTGACGCATGAACATGATCAGCTCGAGGTGTTTTGAAGTGCCAAAAATCCCCAACATTGGGCCCTGTGGCTGTGGCGGCAAGCACATTGGCGCCCGGGTCATATATCCACACACTATATAAGACGGGCAGTAAGTGTCCCGGCATGAGGTGCACACGAAGCGAACGAGCCTTTCCGTAATTTGAGAAATCCGCCTTGTTGTCTGTGATGTCGGTGGCCCCAACGTTGAGCGTAAGGAGCCCATTGCTCCAGTCGTGATAAAGTGTGAGTGGGGTTAATTACTCAATAGGGCTCCAACCCGTCCGTTGAACGGGACGGCCGTCGATAAAACGGCCGTTTATTTCGACGGGACGGGTATACCCGTCCGTCAGAGCGCTGCCAGTGGGAGGCTAGGAATAGGCTACATACGACAGGGGGGGGGTGTCGTATGTAGCCTATTACTAGGGCATACATTATTTTATTAATGACATTCAATATTTGGGACGAGTGTGCGTGCGGATATGCATTGGCGTGAACACAGAACGACCCCGAGTTGAATATATCGCCGGGGGAAAATTACGATTGCGACTCCACAAAACAGGGACGATATAATCCCATTCCGTGAGACCGACTGGAAATGAAATACTCACGCAAGCGTCAAAATGTGTGGGGCAATAATGAATGTGCAGAGTGAAAGTCATAATGTTCAAACGATCGCGACCCTGGGCAGTGATTATTCGTATGTATGTAGCTTATATTCATAAAAATGGGAGACACTATAGATAAAACAACTTTCTGTTCGCCAAAAATAATTATGCTGGCTGCAATTCTTTCATGGCAATCAATCAATCATGAAACAAGATGGCTGTCCGGCGGAGAGGGTCATTTCCGCTCAAGGAGCGCTGTCGATTTGCTCTAGCCAGAATGTTAGTCCCCCATATCGGTATAACAATGCTTTGACTACGAACTTAGCACCAGCATTGGGGATCACACACGGGGTCGCAGTCTTCACTGCGTTTCACGATCGACGCCTGACCGCGTCCGGGTTAATCAGGTTTTATCTTGAATGTAATTGACATACCGAAAGTCCTCTGGCGTTCGACGAGGGTATAGCCGCAGCTGCAGCTACGAAGTAGACGAACACGAGAGATACGAGTGTACGAAGGTGCATTTAGTGCGTTTGGGGGATTAGAACTTGAAGTTAGGATGCCAGCGCGGCGAGTTTTTATCCGTGAAGGGTCGCCGTAAGGGCCGATGTCAGCGGTAAGGATAGGGACTGAATGGAACTGCGATTATAGACGTTTCGCTCCGACGACGTCAGAATTTCACGAGTGTCGTCGCTTCTGAAGCCTTCAGTTCTGGAAGTACGAGACCGGCGGAATCCGTGCTAACCCTATTCCTGCGACATACCTTCCATTACCGTTCACTTGGCTAAATTCTCCCCGTTAGATTAGTTGTTCCCTCAGGAGTCTGGTATATTTACCTCGCAGTTGGCGAATGAATCTCCCGATGGTGTTCTGTAAAATCTCCCGAGTGACAGAGAAGCCACCATCATTTTAAGATTCAGCCGGCTCGGTAGTTCGGGGCTAGACGGGCTAGAACCTTGTCGGTACGTATACCCTAGTCATTTTCGTCTAAAAAGCCTGGACATATTGTACGCGGCTGACTCTGGCGCTTACTTTCCTACCTTTGAGAGCCGCACCGCTGGTTCGGGAAGTCAGGACAAGGAGAATTATCAAACCGTGCTCCTTTAGACATCAGCTGCAGACTTTTGACGTTTATCCTGTGACCTTGTACAAGGTCAAAAAAAGCCCCAAAACGGCTTATGGTGCATTTCTGTTGTCGGGTTTAACCCGATTGGGTTAAACGAGGTTAAACGCGACTTGAGCGCAGGCCGTGATTTCCACATTGCATTTTTTGGTGATCTAAACGCTGGGATACTGTACTTGAGGTAGCTTTCCGAAGACCCCACCTGGAAAAAACGATTGAAATCGGTATAGGTACTATATATTTACCCAGCCAAATGGTTGTGTCATGTGCTCAGCCAGCAGTAGCTGTGTTCATGCCATAGCCACTGTTTATCATTTAAAACCAACCTACTTTAAATGTTATGAGTACATGTGTGTCGGTGAGTTTCCGATACGTCCGAAGGTAATACGTGCGAAACGGAGCGAGAAGGAAAGCATTTTGAACATCTAGTGCATTTTGATGCGCAAAGTGATCCACTGCCAATCAGGTGGCGATGCAGCCACGCATCTCAGGCTCCTCTTTTCACCACTAGCACCACCCCCGCTTGCACGTCAGTGCTTGCCCATCTGAGTCGCGCCTAGGGTCTGATCATCGTTTGGGACGTCCCGAGCTCGTTTAGGATCTCGAGTCCCGTCTACTGCAGTATGGTGCGCGCAAGGTTTTTTTGTCTTGTTCATGCCACTGAGTTTCTCGGTTTGGTTTGCGTTAGGGCTTTTCTGCCTTCATATTCTGGGGCACAAGACATCGATGAGCGTCATTTGCGAAGATTGCGGCCACCTAAATTGGTGCCACGCGCGATTCCCGGCAGGCACCCCTTCAGCGCAACGCGCAGAGCTAGCCGACATCCAGCACCAACTCGAAGTACTTAAAGCCAGGGAAAGGGATCTGGAGGCCGCTTTGGCTATTGTGGCGTATCCTGTCTTCACTCTTCCTCCCACATATTTCTAAATTGCCTGCCGTTCCACGGCCGCGTCCAGCCATCCGCCACCAAGGCGCCACTCGTTCTCGCTCAAGTCTGCCGGCATTGGCGGGATGTCGCACTCGCCACCGCAGGGCTGTGGAGCTCCATTGACTTGAAATTCAAGCTGTACGGCCCTCGGAACATTCCTGATAACGGGACAATACCGCTACTCCGGACATGGCTTTCCCGCGCAAAGCGCAGCCCAATCTCTTTGACGCTGCGGCTGCCGTATGATCGGCCTATTTCCAGAGAAGTTCTCTCTGTTATCCCCTCGTATGCCGGGCAGCTTCATCGGCTTGAGCTTCAAGCCAGTAACAGCGATTGCGAGGCCCTTCGCGCGACGTGCTCCGACTTCCCCGTCCTTCGCGACCTTGCAATGGTGTGTGGTGGCTCGAGTTCGGATACCTTCTCCATTTTTCGCAATGCCCCAGCCCTCCGCGAAATACGCCTCCCATACGATTTTTACAACGGACTGTGTTTTCAATCCTATGTGTCGTTGCACACCCTACGGCTTTATGAAATGTCGATGGCCATCCTGGTGGATATGTTGACGCATTTCCCACAGCTTTTGCACCTGAAAACTGGCATCAACGATTATCCCCCCTTCGACAATGCTGGTGTGGTTCCAGTTACAGCAAACCTCGAATCATTGATTATTCAAAGTCGAGAATATGCACCCGACCCGCCAGTGCTCGACTACCTGACGCTTCCCAAGCTCCGCCGGCCAGAACTTCATCACCCCCTACAGTCCCAGGCCCTGTCTTCATTTCGTATTCGATCGGCCTGCATTCTAGAGCACCTAGCATTGCGGGTCTCCACTGACACAGAGGTTTGGGAGCTGATGCGCATTCTCCTGGACTTCTCTGAGATCATCTCGCTCGACCTCGACACCTATGTCTACCTTGATTCTTTCACAGATGGCCTCCAGGATACCACCCTCCTTCCCCACCTCAGGTCCCTTCGTTTGAATTCGTGGTGCGACGGTATCGACTATGAAAGTCTTGTCTGGTGTTTGCGCAGCCGGAATCACGACAGAAAGATCCTGAAGTCATTCAAGCTGGACTTCGACAACCCGCAGGTCAACGAGCTCGGGGGTCTTCCAAGAGATGATCTCATCTTCGCCGAACTCGAGTCTGTTGTCGCAGACGGTTTGAAGGTCCGGATTTGGACCTCTCAAGGAGTCTGGCCTTCGGAAACAGACAGGACGATCGGTAAGTCCTGTTATTTTTTTCTTTCGCGAGGGCGCTATAAACCGACTGATGTGCCGCGGCGACAGATCACGCAGAAAGATTCCCGTAAGGCCCGGGAGCAAGCATCCGTCTCTGTATTTTTACGACATCGAAGGACATAATGCGCGTAGCAATCTTTAGTAAAGATAGCTTTAGAAATTTGAGGTGGGAGACATCGACAGAGGTCTCAGTGTGGCGACCGCAATGAGTAAAGGGTTACTTCACTTAACATTAGGGCGATACTCTAGCGAGCTAAATAAAGAAACGTCGAAGAACGCGTCACTGGCACTGCAGTAGATCACCGAATTAAATTATTGCAGGGTCTCGCAGCCGTCGGATGTGCCTAAGAAGCGTCTATCAACTGGAATCCAAGTGAAAGGTGTTCGACCGGATCCGAGTGGACTTTGCGCGTGCAATCAACACGAGACGGCGGTCTTCTTTTCCAAAGCGACTTCATAAATCTTTCTTATCCGAGAATCGGGCTCCTGATCCCTAACCCTATCCCAATATCAGGCTGCGAGCCAAAAACCGCCGTATAAATTGACAGTCTTCATCCTCGGTAGCGGGAGCGGAGCGACCGCTTCTCTTGTATTTCTTAAGCAAGTTGCAGTCGCATCCACATATCCACCACGACAGCCTTCGCGATTTGGCCCTTCCGTCCACAGCTCAAACTTGTAAACTTTCCGGCCTTCAGTTCGGAGTCCGGACCTCGACAGTAAATTCCCAGAGTAAACCACAGGAAGAACAAAAAACACTCAGACCCGCCAATTGACTACTCCTATGTATCTAACCCCAGAACCCGGGGCCAGGTTCCCTTCTTTAAGGGGGATATTGCGTTCAAGAAACCAAATATCTGCATAGATCTGATGAAATGTCATGCAACCTGAGATTTTTGGCTAAAACAGGGTTGAACCTGACTTTTGGCGGAGCCTGGCTTTTTTGTTGATATAGGTGGTATCTAGGACTTTTTCCTCCAACAGAACCCTAACCCGCTTTTTTACTACTCTAACCTCAAATACTGTACCGTAAATGTAATTGGCGTACCCTAACTCCAAATTGTCAGGAACCTGGCTTTTTTCTATACTCTAACCTAAAATCAGATTACCCTATAGGGAGGAGCATGGAAATGAGTAAACCCTTTCTACTCAATGAGCGGGCACCGTGTGCACAACTAAAATCGAGGTATAGAAGTCCATCCGCAGCCTGCATGCGCCACGACAAGGCAGAGCCGAGAACCACAACAAAAAAACGAAAATTGACACTGCCTATACACCCACAAACCAACTGCACTAACGGCGCTCTCTAACATTCCGTGCTTCTGGGTGAACTTTCTGTGACGACTTCCTGGCTTCTCTGGATTATTGGCTGAATCTCGGCCCCTCAGCTTGTGTCCACCGCCGTACACTCCGTTGCCACTGGCTTGCTATCACCGGCGACGGGCAATAATGAGAAATGAAAACAAAATTGCTCCAAGGCACTGAGCTAACTCCGCCTTCCTAATCGGGATGCGAGCATAGCGATGTTTGTGCAAGCGTCGCCATCAATAGGGTCGTTCACACCTCCCCTTTTTCATGCCCTTTTTTCGCTCCCTTTTTCGCCCTTTTTGCCATTCTCTTCGTTTTTTGCCCAGTTTTTTTTTCCCTTTTTCAATTAGAAGTAAAAAAAGGGTAGAACACCGAAAAAACCGGGGTCCTACATGCAATTCTGGGGAAATGCGAAAAAAAAAAGGGTGTGAAAAAGGGCACGAAAAAGGGCAGGTGTGAACGCCCCGGTCTGGGACTCCCTTTTTCCATCCTTTTTGGCTCCCTTTCTCCATTGCATGCAGCCTGGGTGTTCATATCGTTCCTCAAAGGTCACATACCATTTCGAATGTTCAAAAAGGACTTGGGTGAATTTTTCTGGACTTTATAACACATTATCTGTCAGGCATGAAAAAGGGCGCAAAAAGGGGAGCAAAAAGGGGAGCAAAAAGGGAGCAAAAAGGGCGACTGTGAACAACCCTAATTACGGCGTTGCTTGTCCTTCATCTCGCCACCGCCATCAACGACGGCGCCGTCTCGTCTGGCGGTCTTACTCTCTTCTATCGCGCTCCACATTATCCAGCTTTGACCAATCCTTCGGTAAGCTTTATCGGCCTTCCCTCTCGCTCGCTTCAAGCTAATCCACAACTATGATTAGCTGACTTGTCCTCAATTCTGGTCGCCAGTTCTATCCCAGTTCTCGGCTGTTCATCTCCTACGCGTGCCATCCTGTCTATCAATTCTCTCCATACCTTTTTCCTGCTCCCCATTTCTCTCACGAGATGCCTATCTTCGCGAATCCGACAATGATTGCATACACGCCTTGCTCAGTCTACATTTCCCTGCCAGGCGAACTTTCGAGCACATGGACGACTCGCTTTGTGCAAAAAGAACGCCCCCACTCCCACGGGCTCAAACGTTTGTCTGCGCACTTCCTCGCGCTTAGTGTTGCCGCGGTCCGGTCCGGGTCCGGTTCAGACTAAAATTTTCTGAACCTCGAACTGGACTTCGGGTTCGGTCCAGGCAATAATCTGAACCTCGGACTGGACCTCAGGTTCGGCCGAACCGCGGTCCATTTCAGGTTCGAACCTTTTTGAACCTGAAATTTTTTCTCACGCCTCAGAACGCTTCAAATTTTGCACGCAGGGCCTCTTGACAATACTTTCTAGGTGTTCCCTGCTGTAGCAGCGCAAAGGCGAGGGCTGGCCCCACTCAGTCGCTGCAATTGCGAGAATTCATGTTTCTCCGATCCCATCAGGCACGGTCGAACTCGCCAGAATAAGCCTTGCTCGCGTTGAGAGGGCGGAATAAAGTTGATGTGCCTGTGCCAACATGTCAGTGACCAATTATTTCCACCAAAACAAATAAAATGATAGCCTTTTGGCTCACACCTGGCCATCAGGTTCAAGTAGGTCCGGTTCAGGTTCAGCCAAAATCAGCAATCTCTGAACCGCGAACTGGACTTCAGGTTCGGTTCAGATTTTTCACAGCCACTGAACCGGACTTTTGGTCCGGTTCGGGTTCGGTTCAGGTTCACTATCGGTTCAGAACCTGACCGCGGCAACACTACTCGCGCTAGGCGTCCGCACGACGCCACAGTTTTGGGGAGATGGTGGGGGAGATATTGGATCAAGTTTGGTACGTTTCACTTCATGCTGCTGTTAAGCCTCGTTATATCGTCCCTCTCGTCCTCACCCTTCTTTTCTACGTTCTTTCGTTCGTGATTTGCCATTCCATTATTTCCTCCATTCGGTCCCTACATACCCTATCGTTCCTATCCTCCTGCTACTGCTCTTGCTTCCATACATGGCTTTCTTTCGTCGCCCTGTCGCCCTCAGCCCTCAATCTTTCCTTCTGTTTCCCCTAACTGACCTCGTTGCAGACTCTTCCCCATATTCGACGGCCAAACAGTCGCGCGCTGTGACCTTCGTATTGGGAGGGAGTACCATTCGTGCCTCCAAACGCTTGTCGCACGCTTGCGGCGTCGGCCCCGGCCCGTGCTTCGCTCTCCTCGGGCAGGGACATGCGCTCGTGTCAACCCAGATCCGGCCGCCCTCTCTCAAGACCACCGCGTCCCCCATGCCGCCACCCAGCGTGCGGCGCCTCCTCGTGTCTCTCGATTTCCACAAGATCGCGCTCATCGGCGCTGCAGCCGAGCTGCAAGACATCTGCGGGCAACGGGGAGAAGCGGCCGTGGGGTGCTATCCTCCCGGATTGTCCGCGATCTTCTTGTATGCGTGTTTCCTTCCGTCCCGTTGCTTTTTTCTCGTCTGTTCCCTCTCTTTTGCTGACGTAGCGCACAGGCCGCCTGTCGCGCTCTTATTTTTTTTTCGACGTGTCGCCCTCCCGTCGCCACAACGCTGCGTCCTCGCAGCGTCTGCGCGCACACCCGCTCTCTCCATGTTGTCCCCGCTGCTGTACATCGCAGCGACGCACGCAAACGGGTCGCTCAAGAGCCGGGAGACCACCGTTTCTCGACATCAGATCCTATCGGCCCTCTTCCAAGACCACCGCGTCCCCGACGCGGCGTACGGTACGCGACCAATCGGCGCTATATTACGCCCATTTAGCCTTCATCTTCGACGGAGTAACGACGAGAAGAATGGGAATGGGACTCGTCCATTCATCGGCTAACCTCGCTTAGCTCGCTTAGACTCGTTGATAATGGGACTGGTCCGCGAGATGATGGGACAGGTCCCCGAGAATGGGACTTGGACATCAATTGATTTAAACCCCGCCCGCCGGCACCACGCAGTGGGCCCCCGCGGCGAGCGGAAGCCCCACGCAGTGGGCCCAGCGGCGAGCGTCAAGGGGGGTCCGCGGGGGTCTCCCCCGCGCTAGATTAATCTTTTACGGCGAGAAAATGCGAAAGAGTGGCAAAAAATAAGAAATAGCATGTAATAAAATACTCGGATATGCCGTCAGGCAAAAGGAGGGGGGTCTGGGGGGAACGGTGTTCCCCCCAGCAGTAGATATAGTCGAAAGACGGGTCAAAATACACCTGTATAGACCGAGAACCAAGAATCGGCTGTGCGATGCCGATAATGATGAATTGATGGCAGTGATCAAATTGCCATCAAGAATGGGACTCGCTTAAATTTGACCAGTCCCATTCCCATTCTTCTCGTATAGACTCTCTTCGACGCCCCCGTTCCCGCGACGCCGCACCGACTTTTCACCCCACATTCCTCCCTCGTCATACGGCACGCGGCTCTACCACCTCTGCCCTGTCTGCAGTGGCCCGCCCACCTCAACCTTGCTTGCCGACACCTTCGTGCGTCAGCCCGGTGCGCGAACGACCTCTGCGTGGGAGCCCGGCTCGATCGCTCGCCATCGGCGTACCGTACGAGCTATGGTGCATCGAGGGAGGGTGGGGGAGACGGCCGGTGGCCGGTGCCCTCCCGCCATCGCACGTAAATGCGCGTCCGCAACCTACGTGCATTAACGGGTGAGCGCTTGGGCTTCACTTTTCCTCTCCTTGCGTGATGACTCCCTCAACGCCGCCCTCCCTTTCGCTTCTCTGATTTCCTTTTTCGGAAACTGCGTGACGTCACCATCTCTGCTTCTTTCCTTCCTGTCAGTGTAAACTCGATTTCCTCGTCCGCCTTCGGGTCGTGCGTGCTGGAGCCTGGGCAATCTCGTTCTGAAAATTCTCCTGAAGTCCCTGTCTCCTTCCATACGACCGCCGTGCCTCCCCTCCATTGTCACCACTCGGGCTCCTTCCGTCCCCCCGCCTCGTCCCTCGACCGCAGCTCCGTCATCACCTCCGCGCCCGCACAGCGCCGCTCGCCAACCGCTCGATCCTCAGCACTACGACACCGCATCCGACATGTCGCGCGGCCACAAGCTTACACCGCCGTGGGCGTGGAATCACCACTGCTGACAAGACGCTCGGGGCAGCGCATCCCAGGCGACTCACACGAACACCTATGCGCGCCGACACTCCAGCGCAATGCCGCCCCCCACCCGCACCACGCTCATGCCCGTGATAGATTCGCACGGCCACCCCTCCTCCGCAGTACGCGCCACCGCCCGCCAAAGCGTCCTACGCCGCCTGCACAACATCACGCACGACGCGCATATGGGCCTCACGCTCTCTACCATCGTCCAGCGCCCGCGGACACGCACGAGGCGCACAGATAACGCGGCGACGCAGCACAGCAACCGAGTGCACTGCAGCGGCAGGGCGAGACAGCGCGTTTCTGGTGTGCCCGGCGGCGGCGACCAACAACGCTCGCCTGCAGTCGCGTTCACGCAACGGTACCTCACCGCCCCTGACCGCATCCGCCGCCGCGATCGCTATCGGGCATGTCTTCTCCGGGAGGGCCGCGCCAGTTCCGAGCCTGCGGCAAGACTGCCTGCGCCTATATTCTTACCTCACATGTTCCTTGTCTGCCACAGCCGCACATACACGTACGCATTTGTCTTGTATATCTACTGCCCCCATGTTTCTCTACTACATCTTCATTGTATAATTTCTTCTCAATATACTTTGCTCAATATATTCACTGGCTTAGCGTGCCCTTCGAAATGAGACCGCAATGACATTCACATCCCATTTACTCAGGTCGGGATGGGCCGGGGTCCAATGAATAATCTAATATCTTCGGTGGGTCTCTCGTGCTCCATTTTTCGTCTCAAACGATTCATCTTGGCTTTCCTCTTTTATATTGACTTCCGTCCACAATGAACAGGCTTACGAACGAAGCAGACGTCTTCGGTAGATGGCAATCCGTTCGACTCCCCCGTCTTCATCAGTCTCCAGCTCCTTTGCTTTCTTGTTCCTCCCATTTACATGCGACTCCTGATTTAATTCCGGGATGACACGATAGATCCATTTGAAGGCAAGATCGGGCAAGATCGCCATGTCAAGGTGAGAAAACTCTTTGGGGTCTCAATGGCTGAAAGAAGGCGAAATCCGGGCCCGCATTCTCGGATGGGATAGATAGTGCAACACTGAGCTCGGGGATTCGAAAGATGAATTTCAGGAAGGCCCGTGATTGTCTCCGACCGCGACAAGCCTCCATCCCTCGGAAACGGACTTATTTACCTGTATGCTCAAGTGTAGATTCAATGCAGAAATAGGAAATCTCATACACGCCTTCGTCAATTGCAATGCTTTCAAGGCACAGGAACTGGCGCGTCGCATGCCGAGAGCCAAGAGAAGGAATATACCTGCGGCGAGTTGAATTCAGATCTCAAATGCACATCAGTGAATGCAAACCGGCTACAGTTGAATTTCTCGTGCGGAATATGGTCGGGAGATGCCAAAACCCTATTCCATATAGCCTCATATTCCATATGACCTGTCAGTTTGGCTGGGGAGGCCAATTTGGGACTCGGCGAATGCCATTCCATATGACCTAATATTCCACTCAGATTATTCCATATGAGCGGCTGCAGGTTCTACTCGGGCTCGTGTATAACGTGGCGGCAAGGAAAATGATACAAGGATACGTAAACTCGGAGCCAGCGCAAGAAATGTGCTCGAGAAGAGAGTAAATATCAAATTGAGGGATTACATGCGGTAATGGCGAGCATTGCACAGAGAACCTAGGTTTAATGAGAGGAAAAGTAATCGTAGAGCGAGAATGCCGTGAGCACAATAATGAGTACAAACTGCAAGCACATGATAGTATTCCGGCTCCTGGATGGTACGAGCATCTCCTTTTCATGAAGACCGCCGCACTGGGGCATATTCGGCACTCAAAGTATGGTTAGAAGATACACATTTAGTCTGTTTGTGTACCCACCGTATTTATCGTGAAGTTCGCACGGATCTTCATTCTCTGATGCGGAAGAATCTTCATTGGCGGAGACGACTTCCGAGGGAAAGCCATACTCATTCTCTTGCACTGTGAACCGGTCAGAAGGATTGAGACAGAATACGCACATGCTTACGATGTGCAGATAGATCATCCCGATCGCAAGACAACTCGAACAGAGGCCAGCCTAGAGATATAGCGACCTCCTGGCTGCAAGGATCAAAGCCTTTGGCCTCGTGGAACTCACAGATTCCGGCGTAGACGCTCGCATCCCACACCGTTCCCAAAACCTCCATTCGGAACTCCATATCCGGGAATCCAAGGTTTCTCGCCTCCTGCAGGCCCAAACGTTCCGCTCCCGATGGATCGAGGGACCAGTATGCAGGGCAGTCGGGAACGTGGAAGCAGGCTGGGAGGTCTGATTGAAAGTCGGACAAGGGGCATAGAAAAAGATAGCCGGGTGGGAGATTTTCTGTTGCGCCGGAAAGCCGCAGGAAGCACTGGATATAATCTAGGAAGGCTGAGAGAATTGAGCATGAAAGCAAAACCTTCCATGGATCTAAAGCTCACCATAATTCTGCAAGTTGGATGCTATATCAAGACAGTCGAGTATATAATTGGCCTGTCCTAGCCAACCAGACGACAATCTGGAAGTAGAATCGCCATATATTCTGCGGCGGTATACATCCGCCACGTCGGCAGAATTTACACTGACGTTTGTGATCACATTTGGAAAGACGTGGAAAGTTGTAAGCAGAGCTCACCGAAGCCAATCGTTGTTCATAATCGATGTCCCCTCTTGATTGCTATTCATCCTGCGGTCTGTTCCAGAAAGATATGCAAGGAATGGCATGTAAACATACGGATTCCATAGCCTTTCAATAATCGGGTCTTCTGTTGACCAGCCGCCATCGTCCACCCCACAATCGGGGGCAAATGCAATTTCGAACGACTTTTCGTATTCCGGGCCAGAGAAATGACGGATTGACTGCAGTTTCACCGGTACATTTGTCGAAATCGACAAGTTGTGCCACCGAAATAAATGGAAGCAACAAATGTCGTGATAATCTTGCAGCGCTATTGAGTTAATTATTTCTGACTCCGCCGGTAGTTCCAGAAGGGAGGCGCTGGATAGCCGCAAATCAGTGGTAAAATCAAGATCCCAGCCATGTTGGGAGTCAGGCGGCGTGAGGTCAATACAGAGGCTGCCGGTTGAAAGTCGTATCCACGCCGTGTACTCCGACCAGTGCTATGGCCAAGAATGAGCTAGACAGATCTCCATGAAACAGTTGACTCACCAGGCCTCTTCCGGCGAAAGGTCGAATATATTGGTTAACATCCTGCAAAAGATTGGGCCAGAGAACATGTATAGACACTGAATGACATTACCCTGAATTCTGTTTGCTGCAAGGGAGCTCAGTTAATGGTGATAGTTGAAAATGGAGTAGCTAACGTACCACGCAACCCCAGAAAAATACCGCTGAAAAATGGGAGTTTTGGTACTTCTCTTGCAGCTCTGCGTATGGTATCAAATCTAATCCTCGTTCGCAAACATTAGCGAGGTTTTGGCATGAGAATGAGAAATGCCAACCATCGTGGAAAACCGCGGCACGCAGACCCCGGGTGTTTACGATACCATAGAGCTGAAGAAGATATGGATGGCTAGAACAAGGTTTCTGAATTTTCAGTTAGAAATGGTCTGATCTCCTCACCGAAGTTCTAGATATCGTGAGATCGCGTCTCGCCATTCCTGTTAAGGTCAAATAAGGTCAATGTTAGCAGTAAAGGTCCAGACGTACCTCTTCAGCGCCATCTCCCTGATACATTGCGGCCGTCATGCCTGAATTGGAGCCATGAATCCGAGCAGAATACAACCGCTTCACGGAAGCCCGTCCACGTCGGCGACCTACTACGCCCGATCCGTCGCCGGATCCTCTTGAGTATATTCAACTCTCCGAGGGGGATCACTGGAAAATCTAGGAGTTCAAGGTAAGTTACCTTGTAGAGTGAATGGGCTCCTTGCTTACCGGGAGGATCCCTAGGGCCCACCTGGTTGAAATTCGTGACGCTCGTGAAGTTTCCGCCTGAAACGGTGAACTGCTTCGACCCTAGAAACAAGGCGCTGGTGTGCCTGGATTCTGTGTGATGAGATTCCCTCTCAGCAACGCTTATAGCACCAACCCTTGGGCAGGAGGCCCATCTTCGCTGACAGTCGCTTCGGTGATTTTGGGCTCGGATTGAAGCTCGTCGTCCATGGGTGGTGGTGGGATGGAGAGAGTTTGGGCGTTCGCAGAGGCGCGTGAGGGCTGTGTTCCAAAGTTACATGGAAAGCTGAATGATAGTTTCCAAGCAGTTCCAACGGAACACCGCTTGCAGACTGTAAAGACCAGAATTGGACACAACAGAACGGAAGCACAAATACAGTCAAACCATCGTCTGTTTGCCGGTTGCGAAGATAAGAAACGGACCCGGCCCACCGCGAGAATCCGAGAGCCGCGTCCTGGGAATGGTGAGCTTGCCAGAATATCCGAAATAAGTTATTGTAATGCACCCGGTATCTGCTTGCTCCTGGAAATGGAAATAAGATGGGAGTCTGTCAGGAGAGAAACTGAGCACTAGGTGGATGAATAAACAAGATAATTCCATTCTTTACCCGCAAATAATAGAAGAAAAAAAGAACAAGAATGAGAAAGATCAGCTACAAGGCTGACAGGCCTCAGCGCTCATCTACGGACTTCTAGGAGCGCATGCTCAAAAAGAAGAACAAGAAAGATTGAATGCTGACAAAAAAAAAAGAGAGAGAGAGAGAAGAGTAGACAGAAGGGTGAATCATGATCCATCGAGAGGATGACGAGACACCGGAGTGCATACATCTCTGTACAATTTGGTGTCTCCCGGACTTCAACTGGCGACGCGGTCAGGGTGGGGCTAATTTTGGGGTATAATTAAATCATTTTTTCTGTGCTCAGGCCGATTGAATTGGCGAATGCCATGCCATATATCTCAGCGAGTACCCATTCCATGGGTTCATCAACCTTCCTACCGCGGAAACATTGAAATTTTGCTCATGTTGTGCTTGTACATGCAATGTACATGTATCGACACTTCCCGTGAGTGATGACGGAGTTTCGATGAAACTCAAATGTTCAACTTTCGTGATCATTATATTTTTCTGATTTAGGGAAGATCCCGTAGGACCAAATGAACTGATGGGTCGACTGAGGATTCATCCAAGGCATTGTGAGTGCCGAACTTCTTGGTTTTGCTCACTGATTGTCGACTTTGACCGACTAGCTTCCCTACTGGAACAATGAGAACACTACATCCAACTTGGGTGCCTCACGCTGCAAGAGAAGTCGCATTTTGAACTAAAGCACTGAAAATACTATTTTAATCCAGCCGTTTACCCGTCACGGCCGTCCCGTCAGACTCTTTTTGACGGGCCGTGGTTTCACAGCCCGTGCCCATTGACCTCCTGTCGAATCGACGGCCGTTGCCGTCACGGACAGGGGTGGCAGCCCTACCCTAGTCTTAATACATATCATACACCCCCCCCTGTATTAACTTCGATCATAACTCCACCAGATCCGGTCCAAATGGTTAGGTCTCTTCGGATTCGGGCTCCTAGGCCTCTCCCGGGTCTAGAGCACCCCCAAGGGTTGCCGACTGAATTACTATATATCGTAATATGAAGAGATCTAACGAATTGGATGAGATTTGCACATGTGATACTGGCTCTCCCGGGTCTAGAGCACCCCCAAGGGTTGCTGACTGAATTATTATATATGGTAATATGCACATTTTAATTTAAAGGTTTTTCAGGCAGCTGGCCTACAGTAGGTTCCAGTATCACATGTGCAGATCTCATCCAATTCGTTAGGTGTCTTCATATTATGATATATAGTAATTCAGTCAGCAAACATTGGGGGTGCTCTAGACCCGGGAGAGGCCCAGGAGCCCGAATCCGAAGAGACCTAACCATTTGGACCGGATCTGGTGGAGTTATGATCGAAGTTAATACAGGGGGGGGTGTATGATATGTATTAAGACTAGGGTTATGTGTTCATGGTCCCAACTGTCTGAGCATGAAAGCGTGAATCGGTAAGCCGGATGAGGGCCGAAGAACGAAATTTGTCGTGTACTGCCAGGGCAAAACAGGCGGAGTTTCGAAAGTGAGTTGCGCAGAAAAAGTTAATCCTCCGTGGTGTAGCACGGGTAACTGCTAGTACTAGGTCAAATCCGCCTGTCAGGCTCGAAACAAGAGTAGATCTTTCACGAAGACAAGGCAGAATCCACACATTCAAGAGGCGTTACATTTACAGGTTGATCCAATAAAAAAGATGACACATATGAAAATCTGTGCCGCTTGCGAAGCCAATGTATCTATAATAATGTCAGTGTACTGTAGTATTTCGTTCAAATCGACACCGGGTGTGACGCGTGACCTAAAAAACCAATTCGACACTTCGACAACAGCCAAAATTTGGCGTGACACCAGCGAAATTTTCGACATTGAAACGAAAATTTTGGCTTTTTTGGGTCTTACAGGCAATTTTGAGCCCTGTGTGATGCTCAGGAGGTTCGACAAACGGCCGCGTGACGCGTGACCTTATGCCGAATTTCGATATCGATAGGGGGGTGCGTGACGCGTGACTGCCGATTTGAACGAAATAGTACAGTAGTTTTATGACAGTATCATTGGATCGTGCGGTAATTCAGGAGTAAAAATCTGCATAGTTACAATGCAATTTGATACAAGAACAACTAAGGCTGGAAGGGATAAATCTCGTACGCCACTACCCTGTCTCGAGTGGGCTGGAGGTGCTTGTCGAGTCTCATGTGTATCGGACTCCTCCATTGTTTGTTGGTGTTGTCCCATCCGATATCGGCGACGACTATATCAAGGGGTAATTGAACTCCGGTGAGGTTACTTCCCGTGCCCCATAGGAGTTGTGGCAGCGACGGAGGTTTCTGCCCTGCGCGAGGCAGCGAGACTCCTCCGAGAAAGAATGCCTTGGGCGGCCCATCCCAACGGTGAATCCCTCCGCCAGTTACTACATGGAAGGATGAGACAAAATGATCATGTTTGCCGAGTCATAAATTAATAATATAATGCTACTCACCCTCGCCCGAATAAGCATCAACTCCCAAAGACGCGTCCAACTGGATCTTGCTATTTCTTTGAATATCGGCCACAATAGTCTGATCTGTACGTCAACTCGAGTATAATTCCAGAGCATGGCAAGCACTGACGCTGAAGGAAATTATGATTCCCTGGATCGTGCATTGTTCATCCAGAACCCAGACGTTTATCTGGTGCTGGTTGATGCAAGATATAGAGGGCAAGGCCTGGATCGAGTCAACGTGGACATATTACCGCTGCATGGAATTCGCACCTGTCTGTCGGTATATAAATCGGTACCCATGCCGAGGCCTACGGAAAGGGACGATATTGCGCTTCTGACGCCGTTCATAGGATCTGCCCGCGGACCATAGTCGAAGGAGTACGAGCCAAATGATGTGGTATTCTTTTCCTCGGGAGCTTCCTTGTGAGGCGTAACCTTCAGCTTCGGAAGTGGCTATATATGAGGAACAAAATTAGTCGTCTACTGTATAATCCAAGAATCTCCGACCCAAGTACCTTTGTATCATCGGCTTGTACCGTCTCAGTGGATCCGCGATTGTAGTTATAAGTACTGAGGGCGGTAACCCCGTGGCCCACACCAGCGATGCCAGCTTGGACGGTGAAATTGTGTTGCCCATTTTTTGCTGAGATGTGCTTATGGATTCGAGAAGGGTCATGAAACCCGACATCCAACCTGTACCAAAAATTATTATGGCTCAAACAACAAGTGACGCACCCGACATACTCGTAATAGCGAAATATAGACCGTGGCTTATGCCCCAATAAACCAAGAGCAGCGAATGACGTCTCAAGTGCGGCTTTCCCAGCCCTAGCATTTGCGATGTCGACCTCGAGCACTGTATGAACCTCCACTCGAGGTCTGCCTGCCTGGTGCTCTGGGTCACCACTTCTAGGGTGGAGTTCTGCATTTCTTTCCTCATTGGTTTTAAACTGTGTTGGTGTTTCATAACATGGTACGCTGGATGCCACTCACCTGAGTTTCACAGGTAATAATCACCGGTACAGTCACAGAGTCGGTTGAATTTTTGACCTTGAATTTAATGCCAACCTCAACTTTGGTCAAGTGAATAGGGCTATCTATCTTATCCTGGAATTGTGCGCACAATTCCACATCTATAGACCTTTTTTTGAGTTATAGATTTTGGAAGTGCCGATTTCCGAAGGAATCTCGCGCACAATTGTGCGCGAGATTCCCTCAGAAAAGACCCTTTTCAAAACACTTTGTGCGCGAGATTCCATCTATAAGGCCATCTGGGGCCTTATAGATGAAAAAATCCCATGAAAAGGGAATTTCCGTGGAATCTCGCGCACAAAGATTTAAAAGAGGCCCTTTTCTCGGGAATCTCGCGCACAAAAGTTTTAAAAAGGGCCCTTTCCTAGGGAATCTCGTGCACAAAGATTTTGACAGAGGACCTGTTGCAAAAAGGTTTGTGCGCGAGATTCCTTGAGAAATGAGCCTTTTTTAAATGTTTGTGCGTGAGATTCCCTCAGAAATGACCCTTTTTAAAATGTTTGTGCACGAGATTCCCTGAGATATGGCCCTGCTTGAGAGTCCATCTATAAGGCCCGAGATGGCCTTATAGAGACAGACATGTGAGGTTTCTATAAGCCCCAGATCCCTCTTATAGATTTGGCATCTATAAGACGCAACATGGTCTTATAGATTTGGAATCTATAAGATGCAAAATGGTGCTATAGATGACTGGTGTAGATTGCATCTCCACAGCAGGGGGAAAAAAATATAGGACAGAGGGGGATGGTATATCAGACAAGTGTAAAGCAAGGGCATTAGATCCAGAGAGACCAGCTTAGATTGAGCAGCAGATTCAGGGAGAATGGGCGCAGATTTAGGGAGAAGGGGCACCAATAGATGATAGAACACCACCACCTGTGAGCAGCTGAAAGCCAGAACATACAGAAGACAATAGAGGAGCAGTAGAGGGGCAAGATTCAAGGACATCCAAGGAGGGGAAAGAGATGGTGGTGGAAAGAAAGAAAGAGCGAGTTGGTCACATGATGAAAGTCACCAAATGATCGGCTAAAGCAACAGCCACAAATAACGTAAAGAAAAATACTTTGCGGCATTTCCACCCATGGGCAGGGCCTGAGACTTGAATCCATGTTTCATAGGATCCTGTAGACCCCATCCAGACAAAAAAATGAGACGCAACTACTCTCAAAGTGGTGGAATAAGGAAATCTCGTTATATTGATTGAACCACCCAAAACCCCCCAAAGAAAATTTTGTTGTGACATTTTAACCGTTGGCCAAGGCCTGAAACTTGAATGCATACCTCATGACATCTTATAGACCCCATCCACGCAAAAAAACGAGATGCAACTACTCACAATGGGGTGGTATAGAAATATCTTGTTATATTGTTTCAACACCCCAAAAACCCTCAAAGAAAAATACTTTGTGAGGTTTCCAGTGATGGCCCACGCCCGTTACTTGAATCCATGCACTATAGCATCCAATAGAGCAGATCTAGGCCAAAAAACGAAATGCAACTGCTCTCAATGTGGTGGAATAAAATATTTTACATCTGTCATTTTTGCAATGCTCTTCTCAAAATGGCGGCATCTCACGTATTCGCTCTCAATACATACATCAATACTTCATTCCTACGTTACATATTAGACTATGCAATACACCCACACATTTTTATTCATACAACTTTGTATATATTAAAGACTAATTACAATTTCCCCAGAAGTTGTATGTGTAGTATATCTGTGTTTGCGCCCCCGCAATGCAATGCGCATTTTACATTGCGGGGAAGCAAAACACAGATGTACCACACATACAACGTGAAACCACGCCCAAGATCTGCAATCCAAACCTAGTAAATGACAGCAGAATAAATAAAAGAAAGAAACATGCACCAAGAAAGCACAGAGGTAGAACACAAGCAAAGAGAGATCTGTACAGAAAAAACATCAGCATTGTGAAGAAAAGAAAACCTACATTGACAAGATCAAGCAAACAAAATGCAAAATAGACCTGTACAGACAAAATAAAAAAGGTCAGCAATGTAAAGAAGATAAAAGAGACCAACGTTGAGAGCACCAACAAGAAAGTCAGTGTAAAATGTGAGCCCCCAGAAACGAACGACAAAAAAAAAGAGCCCCCAGAACCGACAAAGAAATGAGCCCCCAGAACTGACAGGTGTTTTTTGGAACACCGCCGTTCCCGATATTTAACAACGTCACCGTTGTAGCTCCCACTAGACATCAAAGCCCCGAAAGGCTGAATCCCCATGGTTGCCAATCAATCGCTGGATTGACAGCGAAATCTGCACAAGCAAAGCTTGTGTGGGTCATCTCGAGGCAGCTAACATCTGCGCTGAGGGAGTCGAAACAAAAAGAATAAGCCCGGGCCCAGGCATGCCCTGAAAAAAAAAAAAAAAAAGCCAGAGGGAAAGATGTAGGATGACGCACCTTGGCCACCTGGCTTGAGCAGCCACCATCCAGGAGAAGGGCTAGGACTAAGGAGACACTGCTGCAGACAGTGGCATCCTGGCCTAGCCTCCAACAGGGACAGTGGTGGTAGGTGGCCAAAAAGTCGAGATGGAGGTGGTAGGAGAACAAAGGGATTGACAGGTGCGTTAGCCGAGCGTGACAATTTTTATCAGGGCATAGCCAAATACAGCCAAATGTCGGCAGAAAAGGCTGAGATGGGTCAGTTCACATTCAGGGGTTGCTCGAATGGATCCAACGACCACACCGATGGATTCCTAGACCCAAAAAACAGTGGTCCACTTCTTTTCATGTCATTGGAGGCACTGGTTGGCTTCCCAGGACAAAAAAGAGGGTGAAAGTAGGGAAGATAATGCCATATAATATCAGGGACGTCTCGGGTCAATCCAACGACCGTGGCGATGGATTCCTAGACCCAGAAAACGGTGGGAGACTTTTTTTCAGGTTATTAGAGGCACTATTGGGCTTGCCACGATGAGAAAGATCGGAAAAAGTCGAGAAAATGATGTGCCATAAATTCAGGGCCTTTTCGGATCATTCCAGCGACCACGCCATTAGATTCCTGGACCAAAATTAAGGTAGGGAGCATTTACTTCAAAGTATCGGGGATTTTATTGACCCTGCCACAATGAGAAACACTAAAACCCGAGAAAATGATGTGCCATAAAATCAGGGCCTTGTCAGATCGTTCCAGCAACCAGGTCGATGGATTCCTAGACCAAAATAATGTTAGGAAGCATTTAATTCCAAGTATGCAAGACATTATTGAGCTTGCCACAATAAGAAACACTGAAAAAGTCGAGAAAATAATGTGCCATAAGATCAGGGCCTTCTCAGATCGTTCCAACGACGACGCCAATGGATTCCTAGAGCAAAATTAAGCCAGGGAGCATTTACTTGCAAATATTTGAGATTTTATTGGCCTTCCCAGGATTAAAACCCCGTGAATAATTTGGGGAGATCAAGTCCCAGAAATCCACCGGGTACTCGGATGGTTTCGGGGACCAGACCGTTGGATTCAGAGACCTCGAAAATGGTAGGGACCATTTTTTTCGAGGCTTTTTAAACCTTGTTAGCTTTGCCAGGATTAAAAACAGTGAAAAACCCAACACAATCTCCCATAAAATCAAAGCCACGGAAATATATTATATGTTCAAACTCTATAAGCCAGACCTTTGGCTTATAGATTCAGGATCTATAGGCCAAAGGTCTGGCTTATAGATGTAATGACTGAACAAAAAAAAATGCGGTGTTGTTTGGTCGTGCTTGTCAGCGCCGTCTCGGCGATCGGCTTGCCACGTAGGTTCTTTCCTCCCACCACCACACCACTCCAATGCAAGCCCAACGGCTCGAAGTTTTCAATGGCTAACGCAACTCTGCTTTCATCCTAACCCTTCCCTTGTGTCCTTCTGTGGCTCTGTACCTGTATTGCTCTGGTTTTCTACCTCTCTTCCTCTGGGGAGGTATTTGTCTCATTTTTTCTGGTGCGTCCACTTTTCTTTTTCACCTAAGATAAATACTAATCTGTTTCTGATGTAGCACGGCGCCTTCTCGGTTACACGCCCACCACCCACTGTGAGATGCAAGTCGGCGTCTAACGCCAACTTGCGTCTCGCCATGCCGTGCCGCATTTGCGCGCACGCACGTCGCCACCTGCATGCACATACGCCCGCGGCCACGCCCGTCCCGCCAGCGCCCACCTCAGCCCACCTCTGCGGACCCGCCCCCCACAGCTGTGTTCACATTGACGACGGTGTCCCGCTGCCCATGCCCCTTGCACCCGTGTTTTGTTCACGTTGACAATGATGACCCCGCCGGCTCGCCCTTGTTCACGTCGACAACGACGACCCCGCCGGCTCGCCCTTGTTCACGTCGACAATGCCGACGCTGCCCCCACACCAGCGCTCGCGTCGACAACGCCGCCTCGCCGTCGTTTACGTTGACGACACTGGCCCTGCGCCTGCATTAGCGTCGACGATGCCGTGCCCACGCCCTGCTCGCGCGCGTCCACATTGACGACGCCGCCGTCTTTTGACCACCCCGTGTGCGTGCTCCCTCGCCCACCTTCACGTCGAGGACCCACATCGACGACGGCGCCCTTACCCCCTCGCCTGCGTTCACAGCGAGGATGCCGCCTCACCGACGTTTACGTTGACGACGCCGCCCCCATGCTCCGTTAGCGTCGACGACGCCGTGCCCACGCCCCGCTCGCGCGTGTCCATGTTGACGACGCCACCGTCCTTTGACCACCCCGCGTGCGCGCTCCACGCCCCGTCGCCGGCGCACCCCACCCTCCTCACTCCTTCTGCACGGGGTCCTCCACGCCCTTCTGCGCATCCATCCCCACCCTCTGCACCCGCTTTCGAGCTCAACAGCCCGCTCGGCGCTGTTCCCGGACTTCTGCCTTCGCGGTTCTCACGCCATCGCCGCCCCCTCCGCGCTCGCCCTCCTCACATTGTCGGCCCATCGGCTTTACCACCGCCCTCGTGCTCGCCCCATTGCCTTCCCGCTCGCGCTCGCGCTCGTTGTCGTTGCCCCGCCTCCTCCCTTGTCCCCATCAGCTTTCCCTCCGAGCTTGCACTCGTCACCCTGCCTCCGCGCTGCTCACCCCGCGCTCGTCACGCCACCTTTACCTCCACGCACGCCCTCCTCACCTCGTCGCCTTTACCTCCACCCTCGCGCTCATCACGCCGCGCACGCCCTCATTATCCCATCGGCTCACCGCCGCGCTGCTCACCCTACGCCCGTTGCCTCCACGGTCGCGCTCGTCGCTGCCTCCGCCTCTGTGCTCGTGCTCGTCACGCTCCTTACCCCACGCTCACGCTCCTCGCTCCTCCCTCGCCCCACCGCCTTTGCACCCGCGCTCGCGTTCGTTGGCCCTGCGCTCCGTTTGTCGCACCGCCTCCGCGCTTGCCCCCTACGGGAACGCGCGCACTCGGGTTTACCTATCTACCTACCATTCTTACGCAGCTTCTAGGTTAAAACACAGACATGTAGGTATATTAGCAATTGTTCTATACATTTGTTGCGGCATCCTTTCAGTAATAAAGAAACAAGTACGCTGGAAGATACGAGGACACGGCGTCCTTTGAGGGATACAGAAACCAACTTGAAGTACTTTAGAAGATCTGAGGACGCTGCGTCCATTGAGTGATAAAAAAACAAGAACGTTGAGAAGAATGCAAGACGCGGTGTCCTTTGAGTGATAAAAAACGAGGACGGCGGATTCTTTGAGGGATAAAAAAAGCAAGTACTTTGGAAGATTGCAGGATGCGGCGTCTACAAAAACAGAAGTAGTTTGGAAGATACGATGAAGTTTAGACTTTGTATATTCCTTGGGCTCTCACTTACTGATTGAACTTGTAGTAATTCCCCTGCCTGAAATTTCTGACCAGCGCGTTGTTTTTACTGCGAACTCTGGACTTGGGCATTCACATGGCAAACATCCGGTATATCTGCGGTCTGCGAATAAAGATTTGGGTATGTTGAATTCTGTACGTGGGCATTCTTTCCTGCGATCATATTACTTTTGGTGTGTTCTTTTCTGAGAAGTATGAACTCTGTGTGAGTTCTGTTCCGTTATCGCCCGTGAGGGTTCTAATTGACCAAGTTTTTGGTCAGGATCTATCTTCGCGACTTGTAAAGACTTTGTGTTGAGATACACAAAGTGAGATACACCACAAATAACAAAATGTCCTTCACTCTCAACGCGATGCCTCTGGAAAAAAAAAAGATCAACGGCGCTGACTGTACTGCACCAGTAGGTATCTCACATTTGGTTTGCATCTTGCTGAGTGATAGAACTTGGTTATATTCTGGATTAGATTTCCTTGCGCAGTCGTAGGTCTTTTGCTTTTTTACTTTGCCTTATCGAATATGTTGTGCACTGCTTGTTTGACACAACTAGTGTTTCCCCCTCACAGTGAAGTCTGAACTGTTGATTCTCTTCCCAGGCAGAAGTTGAGGATTCGACTGGTGCTGAAAATATATATACTGAAATCTATAAGGTGATTTGGAGCATTATAGAGACAAAAGATCTCGCTGAGGAAAAAATCGGTGACTGTATTAGTAGTGATTCTGGTGCCTTATAGAGAAAAAGGAGTTAGTTGCTGTGTGAAAAATAGATTTGAAAGTGGAGATTGTGGAATACACTTGTTTTTTGGCTTATAGATTCCCTGAAATGTATATAGAGAAAAACGAAGATGTGATAGGCTTAGTTGCTAGGTGAAAAATAGGTTTGAAAGTGGACATTCTGAAATAGACTTTTCACCTCTTTGTAAGTAGACCAGACCAAAGCAGAATGACTGTACTTGTATCGCCTCTGGTGAAAACCCAAGGATCATGTTCTTTGAAATGAATGAAGGTATCTCTGTTACGAGCAGTGGAAAAAAGCGCGATAAAATCAGTGACGGGGATTCTCTTTCAAGATAACAAAACGGCGTGAACATAACACAGGTGGTTTGCCAGCGGTCCCTTCGAGGAGTTCAGGGAGACTTTAATTTTGGAAATAAATTATGTTGACTTGAGCGCATACTAAATGATAAGCAGCACCTTGTTTTGTCCACATAACCTTTTTGTTTCTCGAATTAAAAGAGCACCTCTCCCGTAGCAGTAACTGAAAGACAGTTTACCACTCGACTCCTAGTCATTGTCGACTGACACAGACTGCACATCTCCTTTGGACCAGGAGAGATAGTGGGGCCGGTGAAATCTGAAACCGTTGGGGATTCAGAGCGATAGGTAGAAGAGTTACTAAGGGCTATTTTCGACAGTGAAGTATGAAAGTGTTGGAGATCCAGAGCGATAGGTAGAAGAGTTACTAAGGGTCTACTGCGAAGTCTGAAAGTGTTGGAGATCCAGAGCGATAAGTAGAATAGTTACTAAGGGCAATTTTTGACAGTGAAGTCTGAAAGTGTTGGAGATCCAGAGCGATAGATAGAATAGTTACTAAGGGCAATTTTCGACAGCTTCATGGGTATCAGAACAATAGAAGATTGGTTAGGGGTTGGGGAGCTAACCCGTACGGTCACCCAGTAACCCGTTAACCCCAGAACCTAGGCTGGTTGTGGTGCTCTAATAACCTGTTGCCCTTACCCGATATAGTAACTGTACTGATGTATGATGTAACCGCCCCCACGGGATCCATCAATCCCTTTGTTTACCACTTCTCGACACATTTTGCCATGCCTGCGACGTGTTCACCCACCCGTGCACGATCCAAGTGCACCACCACTCAATGTACCCCACTAAACGAGCTGTTCTAGTCGCTCTCCATGACCATTGCAAGTATTCCTTCGAAAAGATCACGACAATTTCGCCATTCAAGCACACCACGCTTAATCGATGAACGCTCGAACGTAATTACAATGAGGTGAAGGCACATGGTGGGGATCTGTACTTCAACAACAGGAAAGGCCATGCGGGCTGGCTGAAAGCGATTTCGGACAGGGATCTCGCAGAAGCAGTTCGACGGATCGACGTGGGGGAATTTGTCGATAGGGAGGACGTCAGATGCGAGATGTTACCCAATGTCCCGGGGTGCACGGTACGCCACACTTCTCGGCGCATCTTTCTTCCCAATGACGCCATGATCAAGGCGTCACAGTTTTCCCGTGGCCGGCAAAGTCTCCGGACCTGTCCCCTATCGAGAATGCATGGGCGCAGTTGAAGCACGAAATTTGGCAGCATCTGCGCTATGCTGAGGTGCAGTCCGCAGATGCTCTTTTCCAATTAGCGCGTGAAATCTGGATATCGCCTGATTTCAAGGCGTACGCGATTCATCTTTACAACTATTTCCCACGTCGTTTGGAGGCGCTGAAGGAGAACAACTTTCTTTGGATTGACTATTAGCTACTCAGAGTCTAAGACATAGCCTAGATGTTGTATATAATCCCTAGATGTTGTGTATAATCAATTATCTTTCTTAGTTTTGCGCTTTGATGGCCCAATTACATTGCCATCAGTAGAGTTACTATATCGGGTAAGGGCAACAATTTTCGCCGTGAATGTATATTCAGTAGATTCCCTGATTTCACTTGTACATGTTTGTGACCTCCCAGATTTCATTTTCTGCCCATCCACTTGGCGACTAGCTCCAAAACCATCAATATTGTCTCGGCTGCCTCAAGGCTTTACTTTCCACGTTTAATTTTGAACATCACGTGATCACGAATTAACTTCAACCTTGAATCCCTTGAACCTTCCCCTTTTCGTGCTATTTTGCGGCTCCATTCGCGCATTCAAGCCCCACTCAAAAGGAAGGCGTCTGTCAAATGACAATTATCAGACTCACGTTCCTTCCCCCATCACCATCCCACTGTCCGCCGTTCTCCCATCTTCAATCTAGTTTGAATTGTGGAGAAGGCCCATGTCACGAGTCACGCATCCGCAAATCGTCGGATCGCATGTGGCGGAGTTTGAAAAGGCTTCAGGCAGACGCACGTAATTTTATAAATACAGTCATTCCGCAGTCCTTGCAACAGGTTTCGGAAATCCCGCATTTTTGGCGTAAAACTAAGGTTTAGGATCGAAACTGAATACATAGGTAGTATGTATGCACTCGTAGACATAGGCCATGCAAAAGAATCCAGGGTTTCTCATCAATTTTAAAGCATTCTTGGCCAATCGGCGGGGGCCGATTTTCGCGGTGTCACTGGTCCTTGCAAATCTGCAGAAACTGGACCGGGATAGTGGTCTCAACCAAAAACTTGAGCTGCAATGTGAAAATATAGTGCTACTAGTTCCCTATATGTCTTCATCCAAACTTTTTGAGATACCCTGTCCCATGCTAGAACTGACCGTGCTCTAAGCCTACCATTGCATGGAAAAATAGGTGGTTTTTTTTGGCTTGCTATATCTTTTTTTGCGCCACAATTCATCTTCACCCATGATACTGCTTGTATTCATGTTTCACTATGTTCAACACGGTGTTTGTGCATTTTTTCACCTCACGTGAGCAGTGTATGGATGATTGGTTCATTCCACACACCTGGGCTATCCAATGACCCCAGATTTTTGATAGCATGGGCATATGACTCAGTATACCCCTCCATTAATTTTATGTCCTGTGAAACACACAATGTAGAGGAATAGTTGGGTTTCCTGCAGATCTGCCCTATTTGGTACTGATTACATAATTATTGTACACTCTATGCGCCCGAAAATAATGTGGGAGGTGCATCAGACATGAATGAAGAGATCTGGTACAAAAAATGGCAAAGAAATATATTTTTATGGCCTAGGAAAAAAATATTTGCAAGGACCAGTGATTTTGCAAGGACCGTGGAATGACTGTAGGGTGATAATTTTATTTGTACACGTGGTTCCCAGGTTACAAAATGCAGTGGACATGGCGTGGAGCCCACCTGGTAGCTGGCTTTTCTCCACCCGATATATGGCTGAATATTCCATCTGGAATGGTTGAACTTAGGATCTAACCATTCAAGAGTCACGGTCCCCTGCAAGAGAATGGTTGACTATGCCTTACTTCGTTCGTCTTTAAAACATACCAGCGTGAATTATGGTGGACCGTTCGAACTGTCAAATGGAGGTTTTCTGCAAGTTATGGGGATCAACTGCTCACAAGATATACGGCAGCGTAGTTTCCCAGTGCAGAGACGGTGGCGATGACGAAGGCGACAGTTACAATCATCTTTCTCCATGTTCAGACAAAGGAACGGGCCATGTTTAAGTGGACCAGGCGTACTTTTAACTTCCAGTTATCTTTCTTCAAGTCGCGGAAATAGTATACGGCTTGCAGCATCTCGGCCGTGTACAGAAGCTGTCCTGTGTTTAGGCGCTGTTTAGTTTACGCAAATAAAGTTTGGCTCACCGAACTGGCCCAAGTACCCACAAGCGGCGCACTTGAAAACCTCAGTTCACTCAGAAACCACAACAGTGAAGTACATACCCGGTGATGCTGTCGAGCGGCGGGAGAGACGTCGACATTGCAAGTAAGTGAGTGGGACGAACGGCAGCTGCAAACTAACGATAAATCCATCTAGCGAGACTTAAATACCGAGGAGACAACAATCCGTCTGACTGTCGTTACTCGAAGCGCAATACCCGTGGCCTATCAAATTCTGGAAAGATTTTCTGGCGCACCCGATCAGGCCTGAGGATAGTATAAAATACGGACAAATTGTACTAAAAAGAGCACGGTAGGCATTGCGAATATTACGACCTGCTTGAGCGGCAAGTCAAAGAATTGCGCCGGAAATCGAGAACATACCTACCATGCGACAACTATTGAGTTTCTGAATCGCCTCCACCAGCATCGGAGTCATCTTCTTCCGACTCTGATCCTGAATCCTCTTCATTAGAGTCATTCACGGGCTCGGTCGACGACCGGTAGAATGAGACCTCCGGGATAAATGGCAATGCTCGGCGATACGCGGCCCTGGTCGTCGTCCTTTTTCCCGTGATATGCAGCCGTTGTAGAGCACATCTGGATTTTGAAATGAATGATATGACCGTGTCAATGAAGTCCGCTTTCAGGAATTTGTCTGGGATTTGGAGGGTATGGAGGGTAGGAAAGGTGAAGGTGGTCAGAAATTCGGGTTTCGAAGTGTAGCCGTCTTCCTCTTCCGTGTCGTCGACCATCAAAAGGAACGATTGGAGGGATGGAATGCGAATACCGAGACCAGGGCCATAATAAGGTCCGTCTCGGAAGAGAGTTAGCTCGCAATGCACGAGGTGCACAGTGTGCCGCAAAATCGGCGTGAATTCCCAGAAGTAGCCACGAAGCTTCAAGGACGTCAATTGCGTCCAGGGTAGAATGATAGGGAACACGGTATAACATGTGACACTGGCGGAGCGTAACAAAGGCGCGTTGCCTAAGGTGACTAGGTCGCGACCAGCCGAACCAGCTGGCGAAGAAGCGGCATCGGGTCGCAAAGGGACTGGGAGTGTCGCCTGAGATCCATTCAGCGTGAAGGTGTTCCCACCGGGCACGATGTAAAGCGAGGATTTCCAGACATTGAGGAATGTCGGCAATGTTTGAGTTGGGCCCGGAGAAAATGCCGCGACTGCCGCGGCACTGCGGGGAATTGACGCGGCACAGCGGGGAACTGACGCGGCGGTGCTGTGCAATTGCCGCGGCGAGGGTGAAGTGCTGCGCAGTATTTATCTCCTTCCACAGCATGCTTGGAAGCTCAAATCCAGTGAGGGGGATGTTCCTGCAATTAAATAAATCTTTTAGCACATGGAAATCATCCAACAAAATTTCAACCATATGTCGGAATCGTCCCAAGATGGATTCCAACCATGAACTCCCCGCCCCCGTAGTGATGAAAATACTGTGAAAGTATATATAACACCCAAGGACATCAATTTGAAGAGTCCTCAGGCCAAAGGACTTCTATTAAAGGGCAGGAGTTTGTGGCTTTGCTTGAGAAATGAAGTCAGAGCTAGCTGTTATATTGTAATGATGCTCAACTCACTTTTCAAGGACTTCAATTAACTCAAAATACCCACAATCTACTAAGATCTGTGCGACACTTGTTCACTCACACAAGACACGCCGCCGCTTCGCTCCGGCAACACTGACGATAATAAAACCAGACATTGTGATGGGGACAGAGAATGCGGGAATACACAATAAAGGATGCAAGGTGCTTTGATCTCAAAGTCTGTGCGTAGCTCAAGCCTCAAGTAGTCCCTAGTCGAATGGCACGCACAATATCAATTTTTCGACAGTCCCGACGAGGTTCGCGATCACGGAGCGATCCCACCGCCGAAAAATATCAATTTAAAGAGATAAGGAGAGACATCACTTGTCCAATTGACCTCGAGGACGTACTCGGGTCGCAACAGGTTGAATAAAGCCGAAGCACAGAAATTTTGCTGCGAGCGACGGGGGATTGAGCGGCCACATGGTGAAGTTTTGGCCAGGGAAGGCTAAATTGACAGTGAAGGATTTGCCGGACTTAGCATTTAATGCCGCCCTTGCCGTCCCAGGTGGATGAGAATTTCTTTGAAAGACGGCCGAGACTGAGAGACCCGCAGTATTGGCAAGGTCAAGGTGTTGGGGAGCAGGCTCGCGCAATGAATGAAGCAAATTCAATATGGGCCAGGGGTCTAGAAGCCCAGCCCGAGGCGAGATTCCAGGACGTGATTTACAGCAGAGCTCGGTTAAATATTGATCCCCCAAGAACCATTGAATCCGACAGGGAAGCGGTAAAACAAACACCAGAGTGGAAGCAAACGCGACCGGAACCACAGAACAGCAATGAGCAGAGAGCGTGTGCAGTCAATTTGAGGAGGGCGAAAAGTGGCGGGTGTATTAGGTGGGTAAAATTCCGCTACTGTATTTATTCCTCGCAGCCGGATCTATTGCACTGGAAGGATTCAGGGGAGACTGCTGGCCTCTCGGCCAGATAAGAATGGAGCGCTGGGAGCAACGGCGCTGCGCTGCGTGCTGTCAAGAAAAGACTGCGCGTAGGTCAGCTGGGCAGTGGTACATGAAAAGGCTGTGTTGAACCGTACGGAAAGCCGACGACGGAAGGGGATGACCCAAGAGGAATAAGAGAGGAGAAGTGAAAGGAGAATGAATATATGGAGAAATAGCACAGCCGAGGAGCCATTTGCTTAAAGAACGGTTAATCCCCGCAACGCCGCGTCACATCCCCGCACTGCCGCGTCAACGCCTCGGCAGTTCCCCGCAGTGCCGCGGCAGTTCCCCGCAATGCCTTGTCAATTCCCCGCACTGCCTCGTCAATTCCCCGCACTGCCACGGCAATTCCCTGCAGCGCCGCCTCAGTGCGCGGCAGTGTCCCCTCAGCTCAGATTGATGCGGAGGCAAATCACCAAGTTGTCCTGACTTTAAATTAACGACTAGTCGACTGGACTGAATATCCTATATGGCTTTCAACATTCTTTAGTTCAGATAACGTGAGCTTCAGGCGGTCTGCGGGTAGCAAGATCGCGTACTCGTTTATTGATGTCCTCAAAATGGACCTCCCATGAATCCGTCGGACTGAGGCCTCGAATAAGATGGAGGTTGATTGAATCACACATGAAACCATGTGAAAATAGTGGTCTTTATTGAACAAATTGCTTCTAGCCTGAGCATCCCAAGTTCAAATTGGATGAGTAGAACATGCACAGCAATTCCGCGGCATTTTACTGGCACTTTTCATGTCCAATGATCCCCGTTGCTTGGTTGATTATTTCCAGCTGGTGGGATGTGATCCAACTCCACCTCCCAATAATCCAAGAAGTGATCCGTTCTGATAGGTCAATGCATAAAATTCGGGGTGAATGATTGAAGTTGAGGGTATAATTTTGGTTCAACCCTGATTAGAGGAGAGGAGTGTTGTACTCTCGCTCCAGAAATTCTGAGGAGGTCCGCGGTACCGCTGCGGTACTCGGCTGGCATCCTTGGAGACATGCGGGTTGGTTGCATGTACCCTCAACACCAAGATGAGGAGAGCTGATATGTCTTGGTTGGCTTACAGTTCGTGCGCATTCAGAGAGATTGAATTAAATGAATCTAGTATTCACAAAAATTAAAGATATGAATTAAATTGTATTAGCATTCTCCGGCGCCATGTTTTTAAGCAAATCACCAAGCTGGATTCCAAGGACAGTTGAATAATTGCTCGATGCACCAATTTAATCGGTGACTCCCGGAAAACCTCGCAGTCTATTAGTGATTTGTTTCCTTTGTCACTGGAAATGTAACTGGAGCATGGAATGAAGGTTGGTTACATCAACTCGAGAGCACGGTTGATCGGTATTCTGAGCTCTCACGGTTCAAATGGGTCACCTAGAAATCCTCTGGAACATCTCATCATGCCATTAATATTGGGGTCTACGGTGAGGGGAGCAACAGCCAATCCCGGTGTAGACAGCGATCTTCGCTGAAGGGGCTCGCCAGTTTTGCAGTATAGCAGTCTGATTCGCAGCGTTCAACAGCGCTCTACCTGAGACTCAATGCACAGACTAATTGTGTATTTGAATGGATTGATGTCTTAAAAACCATTGTCCCAGTGGACGCAGCTATGGGACCTGGCCTTCCGGTGATTATTTTCTGCAGTTTTGTCACAGTATCATGCAATATGCCACGACAAGGTCTGAGCGAGTATCATCATTAATTGGTCTGCGGATACGGCTAAAGTGGATTGAACATTGGTGACAGTTATTTAGTTGAATTCATACCTGTGGAAACTTGAAAGAGGATCCTGCAGCATTCGCGTGGCATTCGAAGTATCGAACCATTCTATCTGTTCCAGTACGGCGGTGAATTGCGGCGGTATGAGAGAACTCAAAGGCAGTCAAAATGTGACCAGTCCTGCCACATAGCTTTATTACATTTTGCATTCCGACGATTAATCTATATTTCAGAGAATTCTGCAACTGACTTTTGGGAAAGACTTTTTGATGATGAGAGGCGTGGTCAACTTCAGTGGTCTCTCATGGTTGAACCTGAAACATTATTTGAAGTCTTGAAAGGAATAAGTGAAGGGGGAAATAACCACTTGGAGAAATGCCTTCAACATTTGGAGTCGGTTTCTCGGTTCACCCCCCATTTTAATGTGTCGAGCGAGGGGCACACCAGAGGAAAAAGGAAAGATGTAGCTGGGCCACCACAGTCCTGCACAGCAGCACCCTTCCAAGGTAGTACCAGCCGCAGTCAAATGACGTTGAGATCCACAGATCAGAGACGTTCTTCCGGATACCTCTCCAGGACCAAATGAAAGACCTAAGATTGTCAAGATTCAGCCTTCCCGGGGTATTTCAAGGGTATAATCTCATATATGGAATGAGTAGGGATTCTTATATTTATCTTCACTCTGCAGGGCAAATTTATTGTAGGGGTTCCATTCAACAGGAGAATAATGGAAAGTTTGGTTAGGTATCCATGCACACTGCCGTTGGATGCCTCGGCAGTCGGAGTATCCAATTAGCTAGTCCGCAGTGTCGTACGTAGATCAGTCATCAGGTAGTGCGCAAAGGTGTCAACTTGAATGAAGTCCATGTATTGGAAGAATTACTGAAGTTTGGGGCCCCTGATTACTCGCTGTACCAAAATCCCAAGCGCGCAACATCGCACAAATTTCATTCGGCTGTGGTGCGACAGAGTCCCACCGATAGGAAGCTGCAGTGAAACTGAAGGCTGAATATTATCTTCGATATGTTTACATGTCATTTACTATAAAAGCACACTTTTGACATCAGACCAACAATGTTCTGATGATACCAAGGCCCAGGATCTGTCGAGTATGTTAAACCTTAAATTAAACACGTTACTACAACAAAAGCTCGACAAGGGAGCCAGCTTCTGTTCAACATGCCTGCAAGCAGACTTGCTACAACTTGCACACCGGGACTGGCTTGGTTCACAGGTTTAATTCGCCCCTTTATTGTCCTGTGTCATGTTTTGTGAAGCCCAGAACACCAATGCTGTGATGTCCGAAGCAGAAACTGGCTCGAAAAACCAAGATCTAGTCCAAAATCGGGGGTTGGTTTAGGTTCTGTTGATCTCCTACGTCCACTGGCATTCTGAAACCCAAGAGGTCAAATGTGGCTATATTTACCTCTCACCGATGCTATGAGCCAGAATTAAGGACTTGACCATGAATCCTGTGATTTTCCGACCAGAAATTGGGCGGTTAACCAAGATTAACCGTTCTTTAACGAAATGCTTCGCGATTCTTTGTAAATGTTTGTACTCTTCTCCATTTATCTTATATCCTTTCGTCTTGCTCTGGTTTCGTGCTCTATTTTTATTTTTTTTGGCACGGAGCTGCCTCGATCCATCCCCATTGAGATCCTCAGCTGACCTTGAGTTAATGTTCGGCAGACCTTGCCGCAGGATTTAAGGTCCGCGCAGGCAATTTCAACAACAGCACAAACCCACAGTCATCCGCGTTGTTTGAACAGTTCCCGGCACAATCAAATATTTCAACCCCATAAACCAAGGCATGTTGATCTCGTGGTTCAAAAGTTATCAGATGAATACATTGGGCAGCGCAGCTGACATGTCGCAGTAGTTGCGGTCTGCGCCGCAGTTATATTCGCCGAGCCTTTTTCATGCATAAATACCACAGATTCCCCGTCACTCGTGAGCTTAACATTTCCCCAATCCTCGCGTCTACACTCATTGATTTAATATTGCTGCGCGCACTCTGGGTTGCATTTTCTGGGCCTTTGCATGCGTATAGGGTTCTCTGGTCCTCAAATCCAACCGTCAAATCCCTGTCTGCATTGCTGGCCCCAGATTCCCTGATCCCCGTTTCTCCACCAATACTCGGTCACTGTTCCTCAACTAACCCAGAATTCCCAACCAGTGTCACAACTTGAACTCACAGGTTTGACCTCGAGGCTTAATTCATCGCAATCTTTCTGTTGATCATATGGACTGCCTCAAATTCGTACTTTGTTCTTCCTCTTCCCCGGCCGGATACCATCGAGGTTGTCACGTGAATATTCAACAAGCTCCATAGGCAAACGGGCTACCCCTAATGGGTTCGTCTCACCAGCCACATTCTCCTGAACACCGGCATGCCCTTCATGCAGCGGCAACTTAATCGTTTTCTTTCTGTATTCGGGCCGGCAAACCTTTCGTGCTCAATTGACTGTTCTTTAAAAGCTGGCTTCATTATGGCATCTCTTTGGGCTTGGGTCCAAACCCACCGACCATGTCGTTGTTGTATTTGGTGTTCCTTTCGCATTTTTGAGCTTTGTTGAAGTTTCTACGGTTTTTCTCGATAGCCTAGCGATTTAACGCAATTAAAATTTGATCTTCATTCCTGGGTACATGTTAACTTGATAACTGCCAGAGCGAAGCGGCGGCTCATCTTGTCTAGTCAAAGCGTAGTCATAATATTGGGCTGTTTGAAGATTCAATAATTCTAACGTTTGGACCGGGTTTGAATGGTAGAGATAATGTATTCAGAGTGCTAAACCTTGGGCCAACTTGAATTGTAGTCAGAAAGGGCCCGCACATCGAGTTAAACGTGGCGCGGCACTTCACCCCTTTGCCGCGGCAATAACACAGCCACCGCCGCGTCAGTGCCGCGCCACTGCCGCCTCAATTCCCCGCACGGCACGCGCGGCATTTCCGCCCATTCAAACACCCTTGCTGACACCTCCACTTCCATGCCGTTTGCAGCTCACCCGCTTTCGGACTCACGAAGTTTGTGTTCTTTGCAGCTCTTTGCAGAAGTAATGGCACTTCCTTGGCACTTCCAATCATTTTGTAAATAAAGACCTCGTTTCTTGCGCTCATTGCGGCCTCAATCCTAGTCCAAATCTCTTGAAAGTAGGACCGTTCGACTACGTTTTGGACCGGCTTTCTACTCTTGGTACTCCGAGTCTCCCACTACCAACTTTATTTTCGACCTTATTCGGCTCCAGTGTGTCAAGCCCCGATCCTTGTTCCCGTCTTTTCTCGTGCAATTCCTGGTGGATTCAGCTGAAAGTAGGCGCGTTTTCACGGCGTTTGGTGCCTCTCACTGACCTTGCGCGTTTGTTACACTAGTTTTCTGCCCATCATGACCCACTTTTGCACGCCACAAGCCCGCGCGATCCTTTCTGAAGCCTTCTGTTATCTTGGGGACCTCGGACTTGAACTTGAACTCTTGCGATCCTAGGTGTGTTATACAATCTATTGGACTTGCTCGCTAAGCTAATGCTGTGAAAGTGACTTGCACTCATTCTCTGCATTTTTCTCTCTTTCCGTTTGCTCTGAAGTGCGTTCCTTAGCCCGTAGTGCTTGCACGCTGAAATCCAAGCTGACCCATAGCCTTTTCAACTATGACACACTCCTCCTCTCGCAAAATTTCAGCTTTCATCGCCAAAATTGCTGCACAGGACCTGCTTGACTCCGGGGAAGAAAATGACATGGATGTGGACGAAGATGCGGATAAACCCTAGTGCAAAGTGGTGACGAGGAGGAGGATGACAAAGACGAAGATGACGGCGACACCAACGAGGAGGAGGAGGAAGATTCGGGAACGGGTGGGGACACTGACGAGGAGGAGGAAGATTCGGATGACAACAACAGTGGTTCTGACGTTGTGGTCGTACCTCGAAAGCGTAAACGAGGCAGGTCCGGGAAAAAATCAAATGGTACGCAACCAATCTTTTCGCCCTTACCCGATACTACGTCGATCTCGCTCAAGAACCGAAACCCCGCGACATTGAATACAAATTTGCAATATTCTCAGCCAAGGAAATGAAGAAATCGAAATCGTCTCGGAGTCCGGCCACCGAGGTCGTCGTTTTAAAAAGCAATGTATCGTGGGCTACCCTCAAGACCAACATTTTGACCCAGGTAAACGAGGCCCTCGACCCTCCTTCGCTGATATTCCACGACTACAACATTACCTTCACAGTCCCACGTCAAGTCAGCGATCCTATGCAGCTGAGCGACAAAAAATATGATTATCTTGTCAAGAAAGCTCTTCAGATTCAAAAAAACCCATCTGTGAAGGTTATTATCGAGAAAAAGGTGACGTGTCGCTGTGCTGGGATTTACGTCGGACAAAGCTGACTACTCGCCGCAGGGATTCACGAAGAACAAAGAGAATGGGTTGAATGAAGACAAGGATGATGTTGGGAGAAGCGGGTCAAAAAATCAAAGGTCAGTCTAGTTCATCGGCTCACAATTAATGCTGACAATTCTTCAGGTCCCCAAGGCCCGCGACATTCTCCCCGCAAATGTGGCGTTGAACGAGAAGATTGGTGAACTGTGTAACCGCTGGATTTGCCCAACGCCCGTGGCCCTTGCGGCAGTGCACATTGCTATTATAACGATATCAACCCCGAACACATGCCTCTTCCACACGCTCACTTCCAAAGCTGGGGCGCTGCCACGTGAGCTTGTTGAGGTTGATTCAAGATGAACAACACTAATCACAGCACTAGCTCAAAGGGCAAACATTTGCGGACCTGGAGACCCTCCGAACAACGAACTCTTTGACCAGGTATCCCAAGGAGCTCGGGCAGCAAAATCACCACTTCTACAGCGTCGCCTTGAACTTTGACAGAAGCCACCGCAAAGCAGGCACCCACAGGTTCATCTCAACTTCGGTGCTGAACTCGCAAATCTCTTCCGTCCTGTGGCTGCTCCTCCCCCCCGCTCCCGCTGTACCTAATGCCTTTATTCCTCCCCCAAACTCATCGAACATGCTCATCCCTTTCCCATGTCTCCCTGGTCCCGATCTTTCCATCGAAGACTTTTGTGCCCTGTACAACCTCGATGCGGATATTTGCGACCGATTCAAGCAACAGAGATATAAGCGCACGACTTCCTTCAAATTCGTCGAGATCCCGGAGCTGAAGGAAATGGGTTTCATGCCGGGAGAAGTGGCTGAGTTGAAGGTTGCGATTGAAGAGTGGTCGCGTGCATCCGAATAAATAGAACATGTATAATTTGCAACTCGAACACACTTGTACACTAAAATACATCAGAAGTATCCTGCAGGGATGAAGTATCCAATAGCATCAGCCTCTGTAATGATGTTCATGGCCTCGAGCATGTCATCGATAAGTGCGTGCGGCTCGTCACCGGGCCCATAGGAGAAAATTTCGTCGTTGCGGCGAATCCAAGCCTTGATCTTGGAAAAAGCTTCTTCAATGGGATTGGAATCCGGTGAATATGGAGGCAGGTAGACGAGCCGTACTCCTAGAAAATATGAATATCCGGAAGAAAGTTCTGTAAATGGTCCTGACCGAAGCGATCACATAATTCAACGATCTCCTCTCCGTGATGGATTCGGGCGTTGTCCATCACAAGGACGCTAAGCGGGCCGGGAAAAGGCGAACACAGAGGGAGCTAGAAGGGTGTTGAGAAAGCAAAATGCGAGAAAAAAAAATATGAAACCCACAACACTGTGCTCAAGCAAGTCCAGATACTGGTCGCGGTGCATAGACCCTTCCACGACAGTGCTAGTCAGCATACCACGCGAGGTCAGCAGACCAGTTGCAGTCAAACGCCGTCCGCGGACCGCCTTTCGACGCGTGGTAGCTCATTTGCCTTTCTTTGCACGCCCGACACGCCGGCGGGGAGTCTTGTCATTTTTCGATGTTTCATCCGAAAAGCCTAGATAGTCTGCTGGATACTGGGATATCTCGCGAGAATAGTCTTGACGCGAAGGCTCGCAACGTTCTTCGGCAATGTCGCTAAGTATTTTGGTCGACATTCCGGCACGCTTGAGTTCACGATGAATAGTGGTGTAATGGACGGATATGAATCGATTCGTCTTGAGGAGGTTGAGGAGCTCGTCGAGAAACCAGTCTGGACGATTGTGGACGAGTTGGATGAGATGTTGGACATCATCCTGCCGTAAGAGTTGTGGGCGGCCGGTGCGGTTTCTGAGGTTTCACGACATCACCGGTGGTGCACCAAAGCCGGAGAACACGAATGAATGTGCGGCGGGAGAAGCCAACGCAAGCTAGAATTGTCTTTAGTGGGAGGTGGCCTTGCTCATAGAGGTTCAGTGCAGCAATTTTCAGGTCGCGGCTTATTTTGCGATTCCCCATACTGAGATTATGTACCACAAGTATCGGGGTCAGTCAGATGCACTCCAAAAGAACTCGATAACGCACGTATGATAGCAAGAGTTCAAGTCCAAGGTCCCCAAGATAACAGAAGGCTTCAGAAAAGATCGCGCGGGCTTGTGGCGTGCAAAAGTGGGTCATGATGGGCAGAAAACTAGTGTACCAAACGCACGAGGTCAGTGAGAGGCACCAAACGCCGTGAAAACGCGCCTACTTTCAGCTGAATCCACCAGGAATTGCACGAGAAAAGACGGGAACAAGGATCAGGGCTTGACACACTGGAGCCGAATACTTAAGGTCGAAAATAAAGTTGGTAGTGGGAGACTCGGAGTACCAAGAGTAGAAAGCCGGTCCAAAACGCAGTCGAACGGCCCTACTTTCAAGAGATTTGGACTAGGATTGAGGCCGCAATGAGCGCAAGAAAAGAGGAAGTTGTAAGTTGTTCTTTATTTACAAAATGATTGGAAGTGCCATTACTTCAAGAGCTGTAAACTAGACATTGTATGAGAAGTTTAACTGTGCATAGCAATGCTGCGGCAATGAAATGATGCTTTTATTTGACCTGTAGTGAGAACTGCCAGCAGAATTGAATATGGATGGCGTGCACCTGCCGCAGCTGTCACGCTCGGATTCAGAATATGCTTTGTCTCCTCCCCTGGGACACTGTTTTGGAACTAATATAGCTTGCCTAAACTTGATTCGGTCTCCGAGAAAATCTATGGAAAGAGCTATAGGGTGCGCAGGTGCTGCCGCAGCAAAACACAGCCACCGCTGCGTTAGTGCACAACAGCAGTTCAATGTTCGTGCCTATCCACTTACCTGCAGGCTACCAATCCTTCCTCGAGTCTGTGAATCACAATTAGACTTGAGATGCGAGATGATTGGGCTAATTGCTGCCATGTTTTGGCTAGAAATTGGTCAGATAGTTGCGATTTAGTCAAAGACTGGTATAAAAAAACGGGGTGGCTGCAGCGTGACATTTCAAACTTCAAGGCCGGGTATTTGTGACCCAAACCATTTATTAGTAGTGAGAAACATTGCTTAAACTTGATTTGAGGTCAGAAAAAGGTGGTGGAATAAGACATGGAAGGCACGGTGGGGATCAACCAACTGCGACACTCTCACTCTCAGACTCGCTAAGCAAAGACCACTGAGTTGCGACACTGTCAGCTAAAAATAGCGACAGTGTCGCAGGTCATCCAGTCTATAATGTTCTGTATTAGCTAAAACATACAATTATCAAGCAGTTAGGGCGAGCAGAGTGTGCCCTAACTGCGGGTACAAATATGTCGTGCTGGGCTAGAGTCTGGGTTAGTGGTTGATGGTTAGAGTTTGGGTTAGAGGTTAGAGGTTAGGTTGGTTAGTGTCTAGGTTCACGGATATATTTGCCTCGGAGGTTAGGGTTGGGGAAATTGAATCCTACTGAGTCCCCAGGCAATGAATGTACAAAAATTAGGCTGCCACCAGCACATCAGAGTGTCGCAACTTGCCACAGTGTACAAGAAACCAACTGGGAGTCTGAGAGTCAGAGTGTCGCAGTTGACACATCCCCAGGCGCGGTACTGCCGCGGCAAAACACAGCCACCGCCGCGTTAGGAGTTCAATTCTCCTGCCTATCTACGTACCTGCCACCCTTTGTCGACCTTTGAATCACAATTAGATTTAAAATACAAGACGATCAGGCCAATTGCTGCCATGCTTTGGCTGGAAATTGGTCAGATAGTCGGGATTTAGTAAGGCTGGTATAAAAATGAGGTGGCTGCAATGTGACATTTCAAGGTTTAAGGCCGGCTATTTGTGGTCCAAACAGTGTATTCGTACTGAGAAACATCACCTCAACTTGATTTGATGTCAGAGAAAGCCCATGGAAAAAATTAGAGGCCGCGCCGGCAAAACACAGCCACTGCTGCTTTGGTGCGCTCAACAGTTCAATCTTCCTGCATCTTTACCTACTTCCCACGTCTTCCTCGAGTTATTCATAACAATTTGACATGAAATACAAAGTGATTGACCTCATTGCTATCATTTCTAGATCAGAAATACGTCGGATAGCCCAGATCTAGTCGACATTTAGTACGCAGAAATTGGGTACTTGAGGTGGCACATTTGCAAGTTTAGATCGAGGAATTTAGAGTCTGGTCAGTGTATTGGTATGGAAAAGCATTGTACCAAATTTATTTGAAGTCAGAGACTGCATGTGGAAGAAAATATAGATGGCACGGCACTGCCGCGGCAAAACACAGCCACCGCTGCGGGCAGGCGTGGCATTTTCACCCAGCCCCCTCTTCCTTCCTTGATAACAGCTGTTCGATAATTTATGAATAGCAATTGAACTTGAAATACAAGAGGATTAGGTCAATTGCTGTTATGTTCTGAGCAGAAATGTAGAGATGAAATATAGACGGCGCGCACCTGCTGCGCGGCAAAACACAGCCACCGCCGTGTATGTCTGCAACAGTTCAAATTTCCTACCTACGTATCACTCTTTCACCACCTGGAAATAGGCATAAGGCTTCAAATACAAGATGATTGGGTGCGTTCCAGCCCTGTTTCAGCTGTAAATTGGTCAGATATCCGGGATCTAATGAACACTCAGTTATAAAAAAAATGGGGTATATATTTCCAGGTTTAGAGCAGGGTATTTATGGTCAACACGATGTATTAGCATTAGGGAACATTGCCTGGACTGGATTTGAAGTCAGGTGAGGCCGCTGTAGTGAAATATAGATGTCGCAGCGCTGCCGCGGCAAAACACAGCTACTTCCGCGTCAATGCGCGGCAGTGCCGCGTCATTTTCACCCTGCCCCTTTGTCACTTAGTGGAATTTCGTGAGTTTGATCGCATTCTGTGAAAGTTCGTGAGTCCAGTTGTATTCAAGTGAACTTCGTCACTTCCTCTGCACAATGTGAAAGCTCTTCACTTAGACCGCAGTGACAATAACCACATGACCGCGAGGGTAGTTTAGGGTCAGTCGCCTGCGTAGGGCACACTATCATCAATTCAACTTCGTTTGGCAACATAACGCTTTGAGAGAAATTAGATTGTTTGCGCTGCAGCCATTGGAGCCATCTGATGGCTGATTGGTGTTGCGCAAACTGATGGCTAATGGCTGGTGAATGGCTGATGAACTGAGTTCATGTTAAGTTATTTTATGCCAGAACGAGGTGTAATGGCCATGTGAACATGTATTAATCTCCTGGAATGAGCCTAACTGCATGAGAAAACTAAATTGAACGAATTGAGGATTTTGGACCCCCACAATCAGGTCCTCAGGAAGACGAGGGGACAGCTCACCAGTACATGATCTATGACACCCCAAAGTGAGTTAATATCAGCAAGGATGAAAGCAGGGATCTAAGCCATTCGAGCCATCAGCCATCAGTTTGCGCAACGCCAATCAGCCACCAGATGGCTCCAATGGCTGCAGCGCAAACAATCTATTCAGACTTGACGACTGCGAATGATAGATAAATTACGATGCACTTGAGTAGGTGTCGATAGTGGCTCAACTTGAAGTGAAATGCATCGCAGAAAATAGTCAGGAGTAAATAAATTGAAATGAGCGGCCGAGAGAGTTCAGGCCCACGATACTGTCCTCAACCATGTCGGAAGAAACTCGAGGGTTGGCTACTTGAATGATGTCAAGGACTATCAACACATGTCGTGGAAGCGCTCAAACTCAAACAGGAACTTCGTTTCGTCAAATCCTCGAACCGACAGGTTGAACAGCACCAGTACCATTATCATGTTCAACGCCGAGGAATATCACCGCTTGTCGCAGAGGCGTTCAAGCTGCTCAAAAGGAACTCTGTTTGTTCGGGCCGTCGAACTACACTGCTGAACCGAACCGGCAGTGGAAATCCAGTGAAACAGGATCCAGTGGAAAGCCAGCGATAGATCCTGGAGAATCCGACCAATCCGTGTGAATTCCACTGGTCCGCAATCACTGGGTGTCCACCGGCAAATTCAGTGGGCTGCAGGGATCATCGGCGGTATCATGGGCGCATAGACCATGGTTTGATGGACGATTGAGAGCAGACCTGGCGTTAATTCAGTTGAGTGCTCGACTCATTGAGCCTCCACCTTTTGAGCTTCACAAATGCTGTATAAAATTAATGGATGCCTTTTCGAAGTACACAAGTACACTTGTCAAAAATGGCACGAGAACCATTTGATTGGTGCAATACGGACAACCGACGACTTTCAGATTGTGCTGCTCGAGTAGGATTTTCATTTCCCACACAGTTATCATCGGTCGCCTACGCTGTATCTCTTGTATTTTGTCGTTGTTTTTGCGCGTGAGTTCGAACATTTTGAATGTGAGTGTTGCTTTATTGCCTTCCTAGACTCCTCCTCTTGCTCATTCACTAGAATCCAGTCATTTGCCGACCAGTGGATATCCACTATAAGTATCTTGATTTCCACTGGATCCGCCCTGGTTTCCAGACTCTGCTAATTATGCCGTAGAAGATAAATAAAAAAGATCCCAATAAAATTCCATTTGTAGTCGTCTAGAAGCCATGTTGGACTCTGTCTCGGCGATTCCGGGAATCTGAGCGCGATACACAACACAGTGTATCAGGTCCTACTTACAGCTGTTTCCGAAAACCTTGAGACAAACTTTTTATTTTGCCAACGCCGAAAATTTTGATGGCTGCTAAGGATTGCCCGTTTGGGTGTTGCCGAGCCTAACCGAGGACAGCTGAAGTGCCAGAATTTATCACTCCGCTCAGTTTTGCCTAGCCGCCCTTCGCGTCAGCTGATGCACCTTCCCTCAGCTCTTTTGCAACTGGACTTTCCAGGCAGAGCACATTGAGATTGCATTCTGTGTGGACACCGCAGAATTTTTGGCCGCTGGCAGATGTCTAAATATAGCTGATCTGATGCCAGATCTGGTAATCCTTAGCAGCCATCAAATTTTTCGGCGCTGGCAAAATAAAAAGTTTGTCTCAAGGTTTTCGGAAACAGCTGTAAAGCGTGTTATATCCTTTGCACAACTTGACGTAATCTCTGGGTTCATTTCATTCCACAAACAAAGCCAGCTGAACAGCCGACTCGCGAATTAACTGCTAGTTCAAAATTTTGGAGTATTCTGTCTAGATTTAGTCCGGTAGTCGTGAGCGTGCTACATGCGTCGGAGATCAATTGTCTTGGTATACGGTAAGTCCGTAGTAGGAGAACCAAATCATGCTTCAACACTCACCGCATTGGGAATCGTGCAAATCCTACTCTGAAGCAGGTATTCGAGCGGACACGCCGCACATTAAGCTCTTGATCTCATCGAAATATGAAGACCCGGAAAAAGGAGATAAGGACTTGCAATGCGCACCGAACTGAAGATCATCAACTCTGAGCGCATCTTCGATATCAAATTTCGTCTAAACGAGAGCTCTTGTTGTGCGTCGGCATTTATCAAGTACTAGTAGTGTGCCCGTGCTTCGCTACGGGTCATTATATTTGACTCTCACTGAACACATGAATCTGAAGCCGCCGTTCGTCGTCAACCTTCGGTCGACTCCTCGCGGCTCCAATCTATTGATTGCAGGAATTAGATGTGGATATGTACCCTGGACTCCAGCATGGTATCGTCGTAATTCTTTCCATAACAATACCTACTTTCACGCACCTGCAGGATCGAATTTTTTTTTGGGATCTCTCTAGCGAGCCAGCTGGGGTCATATCTCAACTCCTCTATTGCATATTGGCTAAAGGCTAATTCAGGAGTGACCGCTGTGTCCCTGGCCCAGTACTCTGGTTTGAAGCTGGCCTCCCGGAACGGCGAATGTAAGTAATACAGCTCGCTTACTTCATGATAAATGACGCGGGCTCGTGGCAATTCTTTTGGCCTTCATGAAAAGTGCGCTTTCAAGTGGATTGACACCCACTCGCACCCTATCCAACAAAACGATCATCTCTTGGGCATCTATATTGCCAACAAAGAGCATATTTACGCTACTTTCAAACTGGTGAAATTCCACGACCATGTATGACCATGACTGATTTAAAAAAAAAGTCTGATCCAATTGCTCCTGAAGGTTTCAGCAGTGGTATGTTAGTACTTCTTGCTCCTTTCGCAGAGATTTGGCATCTGACCAACATCTGAGTGTTACTCCTTACTACCATTCGGAGTTCATCTCCTCAGTTCTCTCCTCCTTATGCTTCCCCAGTGCAATTCCCGCACCTTTGGAAAAATCCAGAGGTAAGTATGTGCCTTGATCCTCGGGGGGTTTGCTCCTCTGATCAATGCCGGTGAGGCCCGATCAGCCTGCAACGCGTCGCATCGATCTGATACCGGCGCCGATACTGTCAGCCAGTGCCGGACTATCGGCAGGCTGCTGGCATCACTTACAATATTGCACGTTAAATTTTTTGGCTGGAAAATGCTGTTCTAGGTAAGCCCGACCAGTTGGAAACCCTGAGCAACTTTGCTTCCTTGAAGGCTAAATGTGTTATATTAGGAGCCATTGGGGGCGAGGAGGGTTCAGTGAACACTGAACACGTGAAGGTAGTTCAGCCTTTGGATTTGTGAATGCGAAGGGCCTTTGACAAGATGTTGGTGGTCGGGGCTTGAGGAAGAAAATCGCTCAGTCATTAGCCAAAGCTCTGAGGACCGATGCCTGAACCGACGAAGTCGACCTGTACGTTAGCGGCGGTGTGGTATCAGCCAATCAGAGCTCAACATGTGTGGGTATGTCAAGGAATTCGCCGCTGTTTCGTAATATGTCAAACCTTTCTCTTCTCTCAACCACCACCATCCCCTCTTTCGCCCTGCTGTCTTCCCATTTTTCCGCAAGCCACCATTGCCGCATATATTCGTTTATTTTTTCCACTCTAAATCCTGGGGGAAAAAATACTCGATATTTGGTCTGACTTGGGAGACTACCATTGCCGACTTTGTTACTGTGCAACTTCTCCACTTCAACATGGGCCTGAGGGACTTGAACCTCGCAATACCGTACCATTTCGTTCGAATCGACAGTCACGCGTCACACACCTCCCTGTCGATGTCGAATTTTGGTCGCGGTCACACGTCATGCAGGCGTTTGTTGAATGTCCCGAGCGTGACCAAGGTCCCAAAATCGCCCCGGGGATGCAAAAAAGGCAAAATTTTCGAAATTTTGCGTCACCAAAGTCGAAATTTTCGGGGTGTCACATAAAATTTTCGGCGCTGTCGAATTGTCGAATTGGTTGAAAGGGTCACGCTTCACACCCGCTGTCAATCTGAACGAAATGGTACGGTAACCTGTTGACACTGAGCACCGTCGTGCTGACATTGTCACTACGTGGCAGGTATGGCATACCCCACCTCTCTCTCCTCTGCCGCAATTCCTGCTCATTCCCATCTCTTTTAGCTCGGTGCCTACCCCTTACCCTCCCCACCTCCTTCGAAAAGTTGTTGGCTTGAATGTATCATGTATCTATCAAGTAGTTTAAAAATAATGTAGTTTAATCTCTATCATATGCCTTAGGCACAAAGGAGAATAAACATGAACTTTTTTTTTAAAAAAAGGGCAACATGCAGTGAAGAGCCACCTCCAAACATCTTGAGGACAGTTGGTTCGGCCATAACTCGATCAAATGTTGCGAGCAGTTCCAGACTTTGTGATTCTTGGATGTGGGTATTGCAGTAGTTTTTGACATAGGTAAAAAGGCTCGAGTGAGCATTATCCAGAGGTCCTTCAAAGTTGAACTTTGTTTTGCAGTTAAGAGCAAGGTAAAGCAGACACCATTTGGCCAGCAAGGCATGTCTTTTGCTTTGGGGAAATATGCGATATATTGGAACTGTGGAAACCACTTCAAGGGAACTTCTTAAGAGGAACAAGAGGCTGGTCGGCCGCTTTGCGGCCTCCCATCCCTTGACCAATTGTTTCTTTTGAATTTATTCCTGACATTCAGAGATGAATAAATGTAAACCAGGTGCCCATGGCTGAGCTGAGTTCAGTTGATCGGAGAATCTGCGGAGGCTTGTGAGCGTACCTGAAAGAAGTGATTAAGGGTGATTGCGGTGATGAACAGCATGCGTTACGATGAAGCCCGGACACATCTGCGTTCGGGCGTAGCTCTGGGGACTGTCCCGGCATTCATTCAAGATACGGCCGGCCACAAAGGTGAGTCTAAGGAAAGCCGTAGATGCCGAAGAGTGGTGGACGGATAGCCGCTAATTGTGGCGCCGTCGCCCAAGTTTATTAGCGAGAGTCCAAAGAATCGGGCCTGATCTCCCAAAAGCGGAGTTTAAAAAGCTTCGGACAGACAGGGATAATTTTATAAAGAGTAAGAATAGGAATCCCGACTGATGTATGAACAAATTGGACAATGATTCCGTGGGACGTTGGGATACTGGTAATGAGACCTTTGCAGTCAAAAATCACATCAGAGGGACTGCTTGGGACTTTGGTTATTTCCCAACCAACAGAGTGATCCATATCATCGATCACAATTCCAGTCAAAAGTTCAGACAGTTCAAGGGGTCTTCGAGCACATAGAAGCCAAGTAATGGCCCGCATGCACCATTGTCTCGATGGCAGCTCATCAAGTTTTGTTAAAATTCGGTCATATGTTGCTGTTAACCCAATTGGAAGTTGCATTAATGCAGACCTGATTCCGTGCTCAGTCATTTGATTTGCCAAGAGTTCAACCATTGAATTACCCATAAGAACCTGAGTCAAAACATCAGCGTGCGAATAATAATCTAGTGACAGACTTACATTCCATCTGCAGCAGAGAGAAGCACCTTTGCAATGTGCTGTTTGATGTCTTCTGAGCGTTTTGATATCTGTGGATGGTTTTCGAGGGAGTGAGTGATAAATCACTCGATATCCGCCCGGAGATTTTCCGAAGTGATATGGATTTGAGGATCGTGCTCTAGAATGGAAGTGATCTCTTCACTTTCACTTCAACTTGTAGCAAGAATACAGCAGTGTGCAGCCAAGCCATATCATCTGGATGCTCGCATTCATCAAGTGCATCCACAATGATGTATGTGCATTGATACTGTTGGAGAAGCTGGATAATGAGATCCTGTAAAATTTCAAGCCCAAGATGTTGCAAGTCCGGGATTTTGTCCATCCAAGTTTCTTTGACCAAGGCAGAGACTTTTGAGTCATACATGAACTGATCCTAAATTGGCGCAACAATTTTACCTGTCATCCTCTTGACTGGGTCATTATGTTCACAATAAAAGAATACTACCATGATGTTCGGGTCATGGCGAAATTTCTGCAACAAACCATTGATGATAACAGAGCTGTTCAAGCTTGAGATATGAGTCTGATAAAGGGCCACCCAAAGGTACTTTCAATGTTTTAATGCTTGGACAGCTGCTCACTGATACATAGCGAAATCTGTCCATAAAGCACAAGTAAATTACGTCACAATCAGATAATGCCGACAGCAGCCGGCACGGCATCGCACAGACACTTCTTCATGGCTTGGATTGGGTTTGGAGAATCATTTCAGAAAGTGTTTCATACGGGAGAAGCAGAAACCTCGGTCAGGTATACCTTTGAATAAATAGTGCTGCCTCGAGGTGCCGTTAGACCGTATCACCGGCGATCAAAAGGCCCGCTGATTTGCGTTACTCTGCTTGTAACGTGATAGTGTTGCCACGGCTCGGCTAGCTTCGGCTTAGCCGTCCGAGCTGTTGGGGAATGGGGGAGATCAGTGTCAAAATGAGTAGGGCCTCTGAAGTCGTACTTCTTTCAGTTGGGTTGCCAAAGTTCGCACACAAACTTCACGGCTCGTAAGCGGCTAGCCAACAGAAGCCGAGCCGTAGCAACACCATAATGTGAGAGCACAAAGAGGACAATGACCGGGTGTGCTCCGCCATGCAAATGCCATGGTAAGTGTTGGTCCTCTGTCCATCAGCTGCCATGAACCCATACCCACGGCCTTTGCCCCAGTGTCACTGGCTTGGCTTCAGTGACTCTAGTTCATAACAATTGTATTGTCTTTTTTACCAAAAGATAACAACAGGAGGATAACAACAGGAGAATGTGACACAGAATGATTAACCAAGAAATAAATGATAACAAGGGTGTTCTAGTTAGAAGAACAAGAACAATAGTCATACATAGTACCACATGAACTGAGCAATAACAACATATCCAAGGATGCCAATAACGATGGATTTAAGTCGGTTGGTCGACCAGTGGGCAATAGCATTTGGCCCAGTCTGGACCAAGAGCAACAGAGAAGGGGTCCAAACGAGCATACCCATGATTGGATATGAGAAGGAAGCAGGGAGGAATGAGGAGAGACAGTCGAAGCTGAGGTGGATACCAGAATAGACGAATGCAAGGGGTGTGATGCAGAACCAACCACCCAGTTGGGTCCAAGGTGTAGGGAAGATACTCAGATGGTTGCCAGGTGTGCACATTGCTGTCCTGTGAGCTGGACCTGGCACATGTGTCGTTGGCCGAGAAGGGCACGGACATGAACGAGTTGGTGTGCTCCTCCATCCTCCCCAGCTTGGCCCCAGTTGTTGCATCCCAGAAGCGCACAGTATTGTCAGTGGAGCCGGACACAATGTGTGCGCTGTCAGGAGAAAAAGCTACAGATGTGACATGATCAGTGTGTCCCTCCATCCTGCGCAGCTCAGCACCCGTCGTTGCATCCCAGATGCGCACGGTCATGTCGTGGGACCCAGACACAACATGTGCACCGTCAGGAGAGAAGGCTGTAGATGTAACCAAGTCAGTGTGTCCTTCCATCCTCTTCAGTTCAGCACTGGTCTCCACATCCCAGATGCGCACAGTGTTGTCTAGGGAGCCAGACACGACACGTGCGCCATCAGGAGAGAAGGCTGCAGACGCGACTGCATTGGTGTGTTCCTCCAGTCTCCCCAGCTCGGCGCTGGTCGTTGCATCCCAGATACGCACAGTTTTGTCGCCGGAGCTGGAGACAATGCGTGTGCCATCAGGAGAGAAAGCTGCAGATGTGACAAAGTCAGTGTGTCCCTCCATCCTCCCTAACTCGGCACCACTTGTTGCATCCCAGATGGACACAGTATAGTCGCGGGACGCCGACACAATGCGTGCACTGTCAGGAGAGAAGGCTGCAGATGTAACCGTGTCGTCATGTCCCTCTATCCTCCCCAGTTCCGCACCGGTCATCGCATCCCAGATGCACATGGTTGCATCACCGGCGCTGGACACAATGCGTGTGCCATCAGGAGAGAAAGCTGCAGACGTGACCCACCTGGTGTGTCCCTCCATCCTCTGCAGCTCGGCCCCGGTCTTTGCATTCCAGATGCGCACGGTCATATCGTGGGACCCGGAGACAACACGTGAGCTGTCAGGAGAAAAGGCTGCAGACATGACCGATTCAGTGTGTCCCTCCATCCTCGCCGGTTCGGCACCGGTTGTTGCATCCCAGATGCGCACGGTTTTGTCATCAGAGCCAGACACAATGCGTGCACCGTCAGGAGAGAAGGCTACAGACGCAACCGAGTTGGTGTGTCCCTCCATCCTCCCCAGTTCAGCACCGGTCATTGAATCCCAGATACGCACAGTTTTATCCTTGGAGCCAGACACAATGCGGGTGCCGTCAGGAGAGAATGCTGCAGACGTGAACCACTCGGGTTGTGCCTTCATGAGTGGTTCGGCACCAGTCATCGCATCCCAGATGCACACAAGTTCAGCACCAGTCTTCACATCCCAGATGCGCACGGTGTAGTCGTGGGAGCCCGACACGATGCGTGTGCCATCGGGAGAGAAGGCTACAGACCTGACTGTTTTGGTATGTTCCTTCATCCTCACCAGCTCGGCACCGGTTGTTGCATTCCAGATGCGCAAGGTGTTGTCTCCTGAGCCAGACACAATGCATGTGCCATCGGGAGAAAAAGCTGCAGATGTGACCCAGTCAGCATGTTCCATCCTCCCCACCTCGGTACCAGCCGTTGCATCCCAGATGCGTACAGTATTGTCGGAGGACCCGGACACGACACGTGTGCCATCTGGAGAGAAGGCCGCAGACATTACTGATTCAGTGTGTCCCCCCATCCTCCCCAGCTTGACACCGGTCGTCGCATCCCAGATGCGCACGGTCATGTCATGGGATCCGGACACAATATGTGCGCCGTCAGGGGAGAAGGCTACAGAGGTGACTGAGTCCGTGTGTCCCTGTATCCTCCGCAGCTCAGCACTGGTCGTCGCATTCCAGATGCGCACGGTCCCGTCATGGGACCCGGACACAACACGTGCGCCATCGGGAGAGAAGGCTGTAGATGTGACCGAGCCGGTGTGTCCCCTCGCACTCATCAGCATGGCAATCCTGGCGATGCCCTTGCACTCCATAACAGGTAACCCAGGGAAACACTGTCGCCATCCCACCAGAGTTGAGGATTCAGGCATTGCTAACTCTGCTGTCAGGCTGCTTACATACAGATGAGGTGTGGAGAGCGAAGGTCCGCCGGCTGTGAACGACGCCCAGAGTCTCTGACTCGCACTCAGGTATGCATTCAGCTCTTCAGTATTTGGGATCTACTTTTGCCTCAAAACACAGAACTAAAACCATTGCAATACATACCTGTAAGGACCAGCTGTGGGCTTGATATAGTGCACAACGGCAGTCTGCTTTAAGTAGGTTCATCACCTCCATCCAGAAGAGCACTTTCAGCCTGCTGAAATCCAGGAGCAGTGCAGCCAACTGCTTGACATGTTGGTCATTGTGCCGCACTGACGTGAGATGCTCTGCCCAGTGTTGGCAGGCGTAGCGCAGCTTGGGCCCGATACGCGTCGCGATCCGCACACGCAACCCCTCGTCCTCCTGGTCGAACAAATACGACGATTTGAGATTGCAGATGTTGAACTGAAGTGACTTGTTCAAAATCTCGAAGCACTCCTGCGTGCGGTTGGGAAAATAAATGGCGGCCGATTGTGCAAGTTGTGAGCGATTGAGGATGAAATCGTCGAAAGATTTGTGGTATGCGTAGACACAATTGTCGCGTTCCGACACGTAGAGTACCGCATAAAGGCTGTTAAGACTGTTTTGGACCTTGTCGAGATTGTCGTTGATTGCTGCTTCATCGGCCTCCTCGGAAGCATCGACGACGAGCGAAGCAAGGGCTCGAAGGGTCAGAGGGTGGTGCGCCGTGACAACTGCATATAGAAGTCGTTGTGGAGTCTTGACCTCCGGTCCGGTGTTGCGCAGGGCTTCACGAGTTACTGTCTCATACAGAGAATCAACAAGCTGTTCGTCGCCAGTGATCCCCTTGCCAAACCCAACTGCGAGCAGCCGCTTGAGCCGCTCTTTTTGTTCCCCAGCTGTCAATGGGACACCGGGTGGGCGAAGATGCCGTACGACCGTTGCGGCATAAATAAAGATACCAGCCGATTCCTCGACAACGGGATTGAGCTCTTCCTCCCCAAGATGTAAAAATTCATTGCGCAGAAAGCGGCGAACATCTTCTTTTGCCTCGCTCGGCTTGATTTCTTCGAGACAAAAGCGAGCTCGGAGCTGGCGGCAGGATTTGACGATATCAGGATGAGGGCGACTGGTAAGTAAAAACTTTAGGCCACGCAGCATCGTCTGGGAGAGTGAGCCGGTGAGCTCTTTGATGAACTCGGCGCCTTGATTATCCTCGATCTCGTCGAGAGCGTCGATGACGATTACAAGTGGTGCCTGGCGGTTTGGTTGCCATGCTGCGGACCATGGGCTGACCAGCAGGTTTTCGATATGATCGTTGGGAACGGGATCAAGGAGAGGAAGGTGGACATCACGAAGAATGTCGACAAGGGGCTTGTAAGCAGATACGAGCTGCCGGACAATGGTGGGAATGATAAATTTGCGGGAGCGAGTCTGTTCCTCGTTTCGGGAACAGAAGAATGACGCGCCCAGGCGGCCACAAACGCGTAATCTCTCACAGAGCGTGTAGGCGATGGTGGACTTGCCGGTACCGGCCATGCCGCTCAGCCAAAAGACAGATGTAGGGCCAGCGGATGGGTCCTCCGTCTCAAGGACTGGGTCCAGCGCCCAGGTTTCGAGGCGGTCAAGCAGATTCTCGCGTGTATTCGGCGTGCATGCCCGCCTCGACGACGTGCCGGCCTTTCCGGCTGCGTTAAAGAGTGCGTTGGGAGCAAAGGATAACTGCGAGGTCTGAGATGAGCATGTCAGCGGTGCTGGAATGAGAATTCAAACACCGAGACAGACCAGTGTAAACTCCAACATCTGGTGTACGCTCCTGGCGATAGCCTGTATCAACGTCCGCTATTTTGGAGCGCTGAGTAACAGCTGTAAAACTACAGGAGCCTCTACTTACATGGTATTCTTCCGTGCCTTGATTTAGGCGGTCCAAGCATTTATTAATTTGTTGGGCGATGTTGTTCTGCCCCAGAGTCTTCCCGGTGAGAGAGAGGCGCTGGATCTTGTGTATGTCAAGAGCTTCGTTGACAATGAGCCTGCAAACATAAGTCGTCATTACAATGCATATATTGTGCGATGCACCTTGCCAATTTTGTGCTGCTCTCGGTGACATCGATGCCGTAGTCGTCACTCCGGAGAAGAACACGATTGGCCTCAACAAGACGAGATGAGAGCCTTTCCATCATAGCCTTCAGCTCCTCCTCGTTGTCAAAACATTGCTGAAAGACAAACATGATCATTTGGGAAAGATGTTCTGGAGGAACACGTACCTCTGCCGCGTCTGAGATAGCGTTGAAAATCTTGAAAGGTGTGTCGAAAGGCGCCGGCAAAATGGGTTCAATCACTTGGGCCAATTTGTACAAGCCCTGCCAGATGAGCTTGGCTTTTTTGCAAATTTTTTGCTTCCCCAAAGTTTTGATGTCTTTAGAAGATGCGTCGGACAAGGAAGCACCTGAAGGCGGGTTAAATAGATTTATATGTCTGACGCGATGGTTGAACCCACCGCCCTCGGTTGGCGCGCGCGCAATCTCTGCGACGAAGGGTCAACAGACGTGCGCGCACAACTGAGATTAGACGCGTGACGTACCAGAGCTACTCACTTCCCGTCGTCCTGGCTGCTTATGCCACCGGATGGCCCGAGGATGGCCATTTGCGGGCCAGAGAACTGTATCTTCACCAGAATCTGCCCGGGGCGGTATCAGTACATGCACGCATGCGGCGAGACGAAGGACTTGCTCTCCGGCGGCTGGGCGTCGCGGCTGTTGGTGCGAGACTGGGAACGCCGGAACAGACTGTTCCGTCCAAATTTCTTCTTTCCTTTCGTCATCGTAAACTCCTGCT